>ML786403.1:306303-344598 GCA_009831015.1 Picea engelmannii | reverse complement strand
ATGTGTACATCCTTGATATGGATGAAGAAGAAAAATGTTGTTTAATTCAAGAAGATGAAAGTTGGCTTTGGAATAGAAGGTTGGGACATTTGAGATTTGACAACTTAATCAAATCCAATAAGAAGGATTCAATAAGGGATCTTCCAAAACTTATTAAGCCTTTAGACTCTATTTCTAAACATTGTCAAATAGGGAAGCAAACAAGACTTAGCTTCAAAACAAAAGAGAATTCAACAACAAAACCATTGGAAATTATTCACACAGATCTATGTGGAACTAGTAGAACTAAAATTATTTATGGAGAAAAATATTTTATGTTGATCATTGATGAGTACACAATATTGACTCGGGTATACTTTCTAAAAGAAAAATCAGAAGCCTCTGAGAAGTTTAAAACATACAAATACTTGTAGAACATGAAATAGATCTCAAAATTAAATTTTTGAGATAAAAAAATAGAGGAAAATTCACCTCTAAAGAGTTCATTAAATTTTGTGAAAATCATGGTATCAAAAGATAATTTTTATCTCCCATGACTCCTCAACAGAATAGAGTGGTGGAAAGGAAAACCATAATAGTCCAAGAAGCTACAAGAACTATGTTAAATGAAGTCAAGCTTCCAGAAAATTTTTGGAGAGACGCAATCTACACAGTAGTCCACATACTTAATTTAGCCCAATTGAGACCCAACCATGACAAAACTCCTTATGAGATATGGTTTGGTAGGCCAGAATCTGTAAAACACTTTAGATTTTTTGGAATTAAATGTTACATTAAGAATGATGAAGATAATTTAGGAAATTTTGATCCAAGATCTAATGAAGGAATATTTTTAGGTTATTCACCTAACAAGAAAGAATACATATTTTATAATATTAGACTACTCAAGATAGTGGAAAGCGCAAATGTAAAGATAGATGATCTAAAACTAAAGAAGAGCATATCCCAAGATGTATCAAAAAATGATAAAGAATCTCAGCAAGAAGATGATGATAAAGAATCTCAGCAAGAATATGATGACAAAGAAACACGGGAAAATGAACCATATACTAATGAAGAAGACAATGAAGAAATGCCCTTTCCAAAAGCTCCATTGAAAAGAGTTCAAAAGAGCCATCCTGAGAGTTAGATCATTCGAGACAAAAATGTAGGAGTGGAAACAAGAAGGAAACTCACATTTGACTTAGAACAAGAAATGTTGACTATGATAGAACCTAAATCATTTAAAGAAGCCAGCAAAAGTAAAGAATGGACAAAGGAAATGAATGAATAACTTAACTAGATAGAGAGGAACCAGACTTGGGAATTAGTTCCAATACCTAAGGATAAGAATGTGGTAGGAACTAAGTTGATATTCAAGAACAAACTAAATGAAAATGGGGATATTATAAAAAACAAATCCAGATTAGTTTGCAAAGGGTATGCTCAAGCAGAAGGTATTTATTTGGAAGATACTTTTTCTCCAGTAGAAATACTAGGAGTCATCAGAATGTTCCTAGAATTTGCATGCTTCATAAATTTCAAGATTTATCAGATGGATGTCAAGTCATCATTTTTGAATGGAACTCTAGAAGAAGAATTCTATGTTGAACAACCACAAGGATTCATGCTCATAGAAAATCAATACTATGTGTGTAAGCTAAAGAAAGTTCTGTATGGTCTTAAGAAAGCCCCAAGAGTATGGTTGTCAAGGCTAGATCAGTACCTACAAAAACAAGGATACGAGGGAGGGACTACTGACAACAACTTATATATCAAAATTGAAGATCCAAATATGATGTTTGTGGTAGTATATGTCGATGATATCATATTTTGGAGTAATCTTACTATAATGAGCAGAAAATTTGCAACTGAAATGCAAGAAGACTTTGAAATGTCTATGCTGGGAGGATTGCCTTTCTTCTTAGGTTTACAAGTCACTCAATTAGAAAAAGGAATATTTATTTCCCAAACAAAATATATCAAGGAAATTTTGAACAAATTCCAAATGGAAGATAGTAAACCTGTATGTACTCCCATGGTAATTGGATGTAAACTAAGCCTAGATGATGACTCACCAAAATTAGATCAAAATATGTACAGATTAATGATTGGAAGTTTTCTCTATTCAACAACAACTAGACCTAACATCATGCTAGATGTAGGACTAGTGGGAATATTTCAATCTACACCGATGGAAACTCATCTAAAAGCAGCAAAATGAATATTCGCATATATTAAAGGGACCTTGGAATTTGGATTATAGTATCCAAAAGATAAAGACTTTACATTAAATGCATACACTGATGCAGATTGGGATGGTAGTATAGATGACAATAAAAGCACCAGTGGAGGATAATGTTTTCTAGGAAAATGTATGGTAGCATGGAGAAGTAAGAAACAAACATCCACATCACTATCCAAAGCAAAGGCAGAATACATTTCTTTTTCATCCTGTTGCACACAAGTTCTTTTTATTAAGAAAACATTAGAATATTTACAAATAAGATATGATGATCCCATTACTATTAATTGTGATAAAAATAGTGCCACAAGTATCTCTAAAAATTCAGAAATGCATTCTAAAACCAAACACATCCCAATAAAATACTATTTCTTAATATATCATGTTACTCAAAGAGTGGTTAAAGTAGTGTATGTAGAAACCAAAAACAAATTGCAAACATATTCACAAAACCTTTTCCCGTGAGTATTTTTTAAAATATTCAACAGAAATTGGGAGTAATTCACATACCTCATTAACGCCACAAAAATTACATCATAGTAAAAGGGACACATGGAATGGGGGAGAATCACCACAGAGGGAGCATCACCACAAGGGGAGCGAAAAANAAAGGGGGGGGGGGGGAATCGATAAGAAAAAGAAATAAAAATTATTCAAAGAAAAGGTTGTCATCAATTTGGAAATGGTGGTATGATATTTTAATTGATTTCAACAGAGTGCAAGTGATGAGATCAAATCTTAGAAGAGATAGCCCTATAGAAATCACGTAGAAGTCAGAACATGCAGAAAAGAACCCTTTGCGAAGGATCCTGGAATCATAATCATCCATTCAAAATTCAAGATTAATAATAACCATTAGATCATCTCAGGATCTATCCTTATCATTAGATAGAACCCACTGGAAGGATAGGATAAGAAGACCCCATAAGACAAGAAGTCTTGAAACCTCTGAAGTCATGAAGTAAATGTCGACCGTCAGATCTTGTGGAGAAAATTCAGGTCATTTCTTAGCCATTGGATCAAGCAATAGATAGAAATATTCGACATTTCATAGCTTTGCAACTTCAATAAATATTTGATACAAGGATGAATCCATGAAACCCAAAAGTCAAGAAGTTACAAAATCTCACCAGTCATTAGATCAAGGAGGGACTTCAGATGAATTATTGACCATCTGATTGAGTTTAGTGGAAGGGAAGGAATATTCATCTTAGCATTGGCCATTCCAAGATTATGAGGATTCCCAAACATATAAAACTCTTGAAGCCACAAAGCGTCAAAGACATGAAGTGAAAATTCATGATCCGGGAGGGAGACATCTGCCAGAAGACAAAGATGACACATGGCCCAATCAGATGGTGACAAGTGTCAAGGTCTAGTTGGCACATTAGATATATGAAATTCATGAATCAATGTGACACATGGAAGCCACTCATACATTTCCATGTCAACAGTGACATCATCAAGCCACGTCAGTCCAGGATTACAACCTTCAGGGATGTCTAACTTCTCCTACCAGCAAAAATGATAAAAGCATCAAAGGATGAAGTCATGAATTAATGTTTTTTCATTGATCTAAGATCCTTCAGAATATTTCTTGACCTTCCGATAAAGTACAATGGAAGGATAGAGTAAGCATGAGTTGTTAACTGAAAGAAATAAGTCACCAACATTCTATGACTTATTTGGTAGGTAAACCTCCATAGGAATTTTCCTAGTCCAGAATTCTAGTAACCCGTAGTCTCGGATTCATGAATCGTCGAAGTCCTGTAGTGAACGAGAATTTTTCATCTCAACTCTTGATTAATTCTTTATCATCGATTTTGTTTTATCCTCCAGATAAATAAATAATTTCCCATTCAACAAGAGATTAAATCCACACCGTCAAATCAAGATCAAAGAGAAATAGATCAACAGATAAGATCTCATCATTGTGAAAAATGTGCAAGGATTAGACTAGACCACCAATATGATGGGAGTAATGTTAGTCATTGGATTAGCCATCATGATATGTAATCACTCTGGAAGATATAAATTCGGTGATAATAATATTTTGGTAAAAGAGAAAACGTTTTGAAGGGTTGAAGCCCAGATGACAAGGTTATGTCATTGGTCATGTGAGTGCTCAAGGTAACAAAGGTGAAACACTAGCGCTAAGGACAGTACTTAGAAGGTAAGATCTTGGTTTGAGCTCATGGTCACAAAGAAAAGAATGGTTTGAAGGAAGTGCATGTTTGTAGATATTCAAATTTAGAACAAGCAAATAATCAGTGAAGGATTAAAATGTTGAACAATTTGCAATGGATTTCAAGTATATAAACTATTAATAATAATAATAGAAGTTATTATTGTTAATTCAAATGAAGAGGTGAAATGGTTCAAACAAAGAGACACAATGCTTCATATTCACACCAATTGGAAGACTATATAAACAAGAAATAATGGTGAGAAGAAAGTCTCTTTGTAGTCCATATCAGAAGATCAAAAACAGAAGTAGAGTCTAAGAAGTAAAATTGAAGATACTTATGCAGTGAGGGTGGAAGGGAGGAGCAAGGAAAGATTCATATCCTTTACTAAGTAAAGTGTGAAAAAAATGGATTTGTTTCTTCCTAGGATTGTTTCCCTAAAATAAGGGAGTTGGTGCTTCCTAGGGTTGTTACCCTAAAATAAGGGATTTGGTGCTTCCTAGGGTTGGTGCCCTAAAATAAGGGAGTTAGTGATTCCTAAGGTTGGTGCTCTAAAAACAAGGGAGTTGGTGATTCATATTGTTGGTTCCCTTAAGGAGATTTGTGTCTCCAAGAGTTGGTTCTCTTAAGAGGACTAGTGTCCTTCACAATCACAAAATATTATTTATAAACTTTTTAATTCTTGATTTATATAATTGATTTTTTAAATACAAGTCCATTGATGATATATTGTTATAATTAAAATAAAAAAGTAATTACTAATTGTTTAAAAAGGTAATAATGATTCATCAACCCTCTCATTATTTCCAACACAAACCTATATCAACACCTATACCAACACAAGTATATCAACTATGCACAATACAACCTATCTCAATAACCTATCATATCAACATGTCTCATCAATCTCATCAACCAAATCAAATCTATTCACCAAGATCAATCATCAAGACAACTCTCCACCATATGCGCAATATCACCAAGATGTCCATCAAACAATGCTACTCACAAACATCAACAATATGTACCACACTCAATATGTGCTTCTAAAAGTATATCCATACATATATGCCACATCATCCATAAACCATATTCCAACAATACTACTAGCAAGTGTCTCTAACAATGTACCAAGTATGTACCAATCATTCATCAACTATAGATCAAGATATAACTCATCAAGATGTACCAACATCACCATACCATACACTTCATGTATGTTCCAACTCATAAAGTGTATGTCCCAATATGTAATTCAACCATATGCCAAATGCATACACCAAGATATGCAACAATTAGGCCTCACTAGCAAATTTGGGTGATTTTGTGATGACAATTCTGACGCTCTTGTGATGTTATGTCATTGATATTGCGACGAATAGTGGGCATATGAAATTTCATTTTATGGCATGTGGCAGTTTCGACGAACTTGAACTAACGTTGCAAGAGAGACGACCCTAGGGAACTTCTGACAATTGCGACAAAAAAAGAAATATCATCACCAATACGACAAGAAAGGCAAACAATGTGAAACCAACTTTTCATCTCAATTGTGACGACCTTTGCGATGACAACTTTAGTTGTTTCTATAGAAAAATTGTCACAGCAAGTTAAGTTGTCATCGCAAGGGCGACTGCATATTTTTGTTGGTCATATTGCAAAATTGTCGCAACAAGTTTAGTTTTCGTCACAATTGCGACGACAACTTTTCGTTGGTCATATAGAAAAATTGTCGCAGAAAGTTAAGTTTTCATCGCAAGTGCGACGACAACTTTTCGTTAGTCATATTGAAAAATTGTCACAGCAAGTTTAGTGGTCGTTGCAAGTGCGGTGACAACTTTTCGTTGGTTATATAGAAAAAATGTTGCAGCAAGTTGAGTTATTGTCGCAATTGCGACGAACAATATTTATTTTAAAAAAAATTAAAAAATTATTTTAGGCTGCAATTTTAATATCAATATTACCATTTTAATATTAATATTACCATATCCTCCAAGTGGAACATGGTTTCTCCTATAATTCCTTGGATAATGGGGATGGGTATCAATGCCTTGATAATGTGCATGATAATTAGTGGTATGTGGATGCCATTAGAAGGTTTTATGCATTAGGCATGGGTACTAGATCCTTGACCATGGTTGGGTCAAAAGTCGAGGGAATTAGGACCTAAGTTAATATTCTTGATCTCATAGGCCATGATCAAGGCCTCAAACTACAACATAGTTCCTTTAAAGTGAATCTCTTTCATATATGTAGGATGTGGGTATAATAATTAGTTTTTTCATAGTAGGAATTGGTATCAAGGACTTTACCATAACAAAGGGAGGGCAATAAGGGCCTTATTCCATAAATGGACTTGTAAGGCTCAATATCCATGAACATCACCTTCAACATAATCCCTTTAGAGGAAATATTTGGCCTCCAAGTTGAATATGTGTACCATTATGAAATATTTTTCACTAGGGACATGTGCATTAAGTAATTAGCCATGGTCAAGTGAGGAAAATAAGGCCCTTGGGCCATTTATATATGAATCCTTTAGGGATTAAGGGACATAATCAATGCCCTAAACCACATAACATGTTGTCTATAGGGAATCATGAACCTTTGAGTGAGATATGGGTATTGTTATAATATTTTGTGTATCAAATATGGATATGAGGGATTTAACCATGGTTGGGGGATAAATCCAAGGAATTAGACCTTGAAAAAATATTATTGGGTTAATAGGCCATGATTAAAGACATGAACTACAACATGAGACATTTAAAGGGGATCTTTTGCATACGGGTTGGATGAAGTTTCCATTAGGATTTTTTGTGTAGTAGGGATTTATGTTGGGGCCTTGACCATGATTAGGTGATGAAAATAGGGCCCTTAATCCATAAAGTATGATCAAGGCCTTTAACTAAAACATCATCCCTTTAAAGGGGATATTTTTCATATGAATGAGAAAGGGTTTCCATTAGGATTTTCTGTGTAGCCGGGATGGGTATTCGAGCCATGACCATGATTAGGGGATGAAAATAAGGTCCTTAATCCATAAATGAGTGTAACTAGCCTTATGGGACATGGAATATTCTTCAAACAACTAAAAACAACTTTTAGAAATCAACTTTGTCCTTGAGTGCGATATTGGTACTTTTAGGAGGATTTACATAAAAGATATGCATCTCATAGATTTGGTTGTAAATGAATCTTCTAGGGCCCTAGTCCATGAAAAAGGACTCAAACCACCATACAAATGCAAATCATTGGCCTCTTGGTGGGATATAGACATCATTAAGAGAATTTGCATACCAGGCATGGGTCTCAAGGCTTTGACCATGGTCAATGAAGAAAAACAAGGGTTGTATGATCTAAATTAGTATTTTAGGGATTATAATATTTAACATATGAATGAGATTTGGGAAATATTAGAAAAATTTAGATGCATTGAATGGATTTCGAGACTTTGACCATGGTCATGCGAGAAAATAAAGGGTCTTAAGATCTAAATGAAACTTTTAATGTTCATGAACCATGCACATGTCCTTGAACCACTACAAAGTTTCTTTCAAGGGGATATTTGGCCTCCAATTGGGATATGTGTGACGTTAGGTGGTTTCATGCACCAATGATAGGTCTAGGGGTCATAACCATGACAAGGAGAGAAAATAAAGGGACTCAAGTCATATATAAATATTTTAAGGATATTGTCCATGAACACGGACTCAAATCACCACATAGGACCCTGTTGACGGGTGAAATTGACCATCCATCAACTGAGAGAGTGGAACTAGTCCGGGGTTGTCTAATAACCCAAGCCATTTGGAATGAACCACCCTGACGGGTTTAGCGGCTCCGTTAGCCGATCTAAGGTCCTAAGAAAACAAAAAAGAAAACTAATCTAGACTAACTAATCTAACTAAAACTAAACAAAACAAACTAACTAACAATAAATAAAACAAACTAAACTAACTAAAAATAAATAAAACAAACTAATACACTAATCTAATAAAAACTAACTACTAAACAAACTAAAATAAACTAAACTAATCTAACTACCATATATATATAAACTACTAACTAATAATATACTAACTACTATCTGAAATATAACTTATTTACAAAATGTACAATGTTTATGATTTACAGATTTAAGTAAAACCTGAAAAACTCATTTGCATTCTGCCCTAAGACAGTAAAAGTTTTTTTTTTTTTTTATTTTATAATTTTATAAACAAGAAATAAAACAGAAAACTAACTAAACTAAACGTTAATATACTAATACTACTTATATCTAACTAAACTTATATCTAAACTAAACTACTAATAAATACACTAAACAAACAAATGACAAACTGACCTGGAAACGCTCCAGATTTGTCCTGTATATGATGACTGTACTAGCAGATCGGAGGAAGGAAACTCGCACCGAATAATCCAGAATCTTCTCGTAAACAATAGCTGCAATGCTCTTTGAGTTTGTTTACGGGACAAACAAGACATAAAAAATCATAACAATTATATGATTTATAAATCTCTACAATTAGGTAAACATGTTATGCAAAGACTTATACTTAATAATTCAATTGATGAAGAAGAGAAATCTGTCATTCATAAACTGAATCAAGTAATTGTTATGTTATTAAATACTGGAAGAAATCAGATATGGATGAAACATTAATTAAATCATATCATTTTCAAAAGACTAAGATAGCTAAAGTAGTCATTAACCAAATGCAAATTGATAAACATAAATGTGAAACAAAAGATTGATATTATGAAAAGCTAAAGCTGTAGCAGAACATCAACTTCTGTCTCAGTCTGTATTAAAATTCCATATCCTTGTTCTCCCACGAATGAGGATGATCTTTTTTACAAAAAATAATAAGTATTTAAAGGATTTCCACAGGGTAAAACTTCCCTGTGGAAGTTATAAAACTGTTTACATGAAATCTGGGAGATATCCCAAAGTTGTCTAAACTAGGAAATTAAAATACAACTAAAACATCCAGATATCTTCTAAACTGTCCATAAAATCCCATGCAATTCAAATTCACCTGAAAAGGGTCCAAAATAGATGAGTTAGAAGAATATTTTATTAATAAAATGATAAAACTTAAATTCTATAGACTAGTTATAGAATCATTTGATTTTGTAGATGGTCTAAATAAGATACAGAATCAACATCAGAATCGATTCAAAATCTTTTAAAAGAATTAAATCCAATTATCTTCCAATAACCATTTAAAAACGAATCATTGAGATTGGAATGGTTATATCATTTAAAATTAAACAGGATCAAAAAATGATTCAACCGAATACAAAAATAAGAATACTCTGTTCTTTTGTTACCACAAAATCGGGTCCACAGAGTCATAATCGAACAGTAGTAAGATGTTTTCATATCCAATTGAAACCGATAATCAAACATATCATATGCGATTGTTAAACAAGAGATACGATCCAATCCAACAAAATCATTTTCCAATCGTTATAGCTGTAACGATATAGCAAAAAGATTCATACCATAAATGAATCAAACCAACACTGGTGCGTAACTGTCTATAAATGAAATCTTGATGAAATCACTCAGCTGGCAACATGGTTCACAAGAATTATATGATTGTTGGTTTTTAGTAAACTGGATAGACAATATCGATTTCCTTTGATCGAAATTATTTGTTTAAAACGCATTATCACCGGATTCGATAGAGGCAACAAATATTGACCAATTCGTTTGCAAGTTAAAAACAGACTAAGTGGCACTTCATGATATGAATCTAACTCATGAGAGTAATCGAACCAACTGAATTCGATTTAAGTGAATCAAACAGCAAGGAGTCTAACATAATTATCGTAAATCGAAAATGTCCCACGATTCGGGTATGAATATTACTAGCATCGGCTTACATGAGCATACTGTTTTTATAAAAAAAACAAAGTCTTTTTTTCCCAAATTAAAACCGAACAGAGCAATATTCACGATTTTTTAACATCACATGATAGAGCATATCATAACCAACAAACTCTTTGAAATAGTTTACATAGCATATAACAAAATCAAATCCGAACATGATTGTGTTCTATTTTGAGCATGAAAATTTTCCCTTTTCAAATCAGATACAAACCAATCCATTCAAAGAGAGACTATTAATTTTTTCAACTTAATAAGGCAAACCAATCAATCAAATCTAAACACAGACCACTCAAATCCAATCAAAATCTATCGATTGCTATACTAGGAATGATGAGATCGTATATCGAATCGAAATTTCTTTTTATTCAAAGCAAATCTATATATAGAATGCATGCATTATAACAGAGTCATTCAAGATGCAAACAAAACCATTTAAAAACTGAATTCAAATCATTATATCAACCTAGATTATTTACAAAACAAAACGATTTCAAAACCATACCTGTGTAGCGACGAGGCTGCTTGATTATGCCAGCTTGGAATTTACAACAGCCATGGCTGATTCCACGTTTTTGAACAGGATGGAGCCAGTTGTTTTTCTGCTTTTTATCTATCGTTTGTATCTTGGCTTTTTGACTGGTTAGCAATGCAACTTGGTCTTCCAGTGATTGAATATTTGACTGGAGTATAGGAACATCAATATAATATCGTTCTAACCATGAATTTCATTGGTCACAGGGTGACTGTGTGGGTTTAGACAGAGCAGGCGAGGGTTTGGGAAAATGATCGAGGGTTTCACGAGGAAACTTAATACCCGGGTAGTCAGGGTCATTATTTAGGCAGGGGGGAAGGTTTGATACAAAATCATAAGGGGGATCGGCACACAAACCTTGCGAGTAGGGGTACTCGCTGGCGAGAAAACGCTCAATATCAGAATCAGAATCCTCACTCAGAATGATAGGGTTAGACTTAGCAGAGGGTTTTGGTTTGTTTCTGGCCATTCTCGAAATGAGTCGGGCATTCCTTTTCCCTTTGGCATTGGTAGTCAGGTTTTCCTTGGGATTTTTTCTCATAGGCTTTTTAATGGTGTCTGAACTCTTAGTTATAGTGTCGGGTAAGTCACCACCAGGGTCGACCGAGGGTTTAGGCAGTAGGAGGTGTAAGGGTACAGACGGTTCATCCTTGGTTTCAATTACCATAGGTTTATCAACCTGTACAGGGTCGGTGTCCTCAAAGCCATTACCGGTGATGAAAGCCCTCCAACTATCACCCTGCAAACTCAAATGATAAACAACGATGAGCTTAATAAGCCCATGGTGGAATAGGCTGCTATCAACCTACTGCCTTTTATATCTTTTCAACATCTTATACAGGCTTCGATGAAAATAGAAAGGCATGTTTAGAGGATACCATATAAAAATCATCAACAAACACAGGTGGTAGAGGAACACAAATCCGTATCGACCTTCACAAGTCACGAACTACTTAAGTATCATTAACAAGTCATGCCATCATGGTTTGAGCATAGATATGGGCATACCTCTATCACAAGAGGTGACTTTGCGCGATTGAAACAACAATGTCCATGGCACTTCCTCGACCTTGCAATTATTAAACCAACGTTGTCCCGAGGCAGGTAGACCTGTAGCTGAACTGAAAAACTGTTCATCAATCTCTAACTGTATGTCACCTACCTTGTCTCGACAGCCATCAAAATTCATGGAAAACTTTCGTGCTACACAAAGGTTAAAACCCTCAAATCATTTCACAAAGGTAAGCCATCCACTGTCCTCCAAATCTCAGTGGGCATTGTCAAACATTAACAGAGCTTGACTGCCATTGGGCTCGAATCGCACGACTGGTGCCATGGAGCCGAACACATGGTAAGGGAAGGTTTTGGATTCACCAACACACACAGGAGCAGAGCTACCCAAGCTAACAACAACGAATGAGCAAAAGGGATAAGCATAAATGCGAGCATGCGAAGGTGGTGGAGTTATTCAATACCATGCAAAACAATTATGGTCAAAGTACAACCACCGATTTACATAGTAAATCAACCCATTATAGCATAGTGAACAGTCATATCACTTGGCCGACTAATGAACAATGTTAAGTGCATGCGCGATCAATGTTATACCAAGGTTTTATTAATCCACCAATAGTCGAATTGAAATCCATACCAAACTCAACTATGTGCCAATGTATCAACCGATATCAATAGTTTAATCAACGTGCCAAACGGTATTCATATAGTTGACAAGACAAAAGTTATGAAAAGATTAACATAAGGATTATATCATATATATATATAAAAATTAATCATAACCCCTATGCATTTTCATAGAATCAATGATCAGGCAAGTCATATAAAGTGCAAATCCAAATGCCTTACAAACTCAATAAAACCAAGTTATACAATCAATTGAAGTATGAGAACTGATTAGAGGATCTTTCCAATTGTATAATGATCAATAAAAAGTGAGCGCAATAGGCATGATGACAAAAGAGATATTGTCAGTTCAGATAATGATCGAAATGTGACTTCAAAAGGAGAATTTTTAACGCTTACAGTCATGAAAACTTAACGAAGAAAAATGTGCAAATGTCGCAAGAAATGAAAATGTCGTTTATTGAAAATTGCGACGAAAAGAATGATGTTTGCAAAACATAGGTGTAGGCAGCTTAATAGACGATAGAAAAAAAAAATGAGTTGGCTGCCAACAATGGTGACACACTAGTAGAAGTAGTTATCTCTGTCAAAGAAATAAGTTCAGATTAGGAAAGCAAAGAAAATTTGAACTCAAAAAATAACAACCAGAAAATTGTATAAACATCATTATTAACCATCTTTTCCAGCGGTGTTTTAAAAGATGAAAACTGATAACAAACTTAAGACTAGCAAGTCAAAATATTAAAGATAAAATCTCCAATACTGTTGGCATAGCCACTGCTGCCAGCAGGCGTCCATAGCCTCGACAGGGTTTCCATTTAACCCACTCTGACGTCTGTATCCTGCCAAGAAGTTCTGGATTAAAATAAAGGACATTAAAGAGGTTTCTCTTCTTTTTTTTTTGCAAATTTTCATATACCTGACATTGCTTCGCTGCCAGCGGGCCTGTTCAGTACCCCGACGAAGTTGTCTTGGCGCCATGCATGCATTTACCTGCTGCCAACAGACCTATTCAGCATCCCGATGGGTTTACAAGCACTTCCCACAACTCTTATTCAAATTTTTTTTTTTTTTTTTTATAGATATATATTTGAGTGGGGGGACGCTGAAAATCTTGATATCTTACCATATTTTTTAGACCTCATCAAAAAATTTTAGAACTGTCCATTATTTATCTCCATAGATGTTTTATTTACAAAAACAACTTCCTATGACAGGGAGACATCTTCTGAGTCATTCCTTTACGGAAAAGGGACAGCGTAAAAAGATAATAGATGATCATGAAGAACTTTTCTCAGAGATCAAAATTAGTAAACTTCTTTCAAACAACAAAATTTTCCAACACAGATATCAATTTCAGCAATATATTATTGATGTTTGTACAAATTTTCAGAAGTTATTTCAGCGAAGAAATTTTCTATCATCTTAGTCTGAATAGCTCAATGTACATGTATGTGTATGTCCAAAAATACAAACTAATAAATTCAAATCAAAATAAAAAAAAAACAGAAAGCAAACGAAAAAGCAAACAAAAACAAAAATATATACATAATATACAAGGGTAGTTATCAAGCAAAGTATCTTTTTAGGGCTTGGCCATTCACTAGATAGGTGTCAAGCTACCCTTCGAGATTCTGCAATCGAAAAAAACTAGGACCAAACTTTTCAGCAATTAAAAATGGTCTAAGCCATAAGTTTTGAAATTTAGCATGCTCACCCTTTCCTTCATGTGGTTTGTCCCACTTCAAGACGAGATTGCCTACTTCAAAATTCCTATCAGAAGTAGAATTAGAATCGAACCAGCTTTTAACCAATTGTTGATGTTGATCTAACGTATGCTTAGCTTGGGCTCTTACTTCTTCCAACTTCATCAAAGCATTAATTCGGCTTTCTAAAGGGGGACAATCTTCTTCTTTGACTTTTTGTGACAACTGAAGCAAAGGAAGAATAATGTGAGGTGGAATAATTGCTTCTCTGCCATAAACGAGAAAAAAGGGGGAGTTACCTATAGTATCTTTGGGCATTACCCTATCAGCCCACAGTGCGTTCAGCAGTCCATTGTGCCAATTCTTTTGATTTTCAGCCACGGTTCTCTTGATAATTTTAATCAAGTTCTTGTTTGTTGATTCTGCTAATCTGTTGCCCTAGGGGTAGTAACTAGCAGAATAATTCAACTTTATTCCTTTCTCCAAATCAAACTCGCTCATCTCAAGAGAATAAAAGTATGACGCGTTGTCAAAGACTAGACAGTCAGGGATATTGAAACGGGTGATAAGATTCGAGTTCAAAAAAGCGATCACCTGACTGGTGTTAACAGTTCTTAACGCAGCAGCTTCAGACCATTGAGTAAAGTAATCTGTGGCTGTCACAATATACTTGTGTTGTTGCGAGGATGGAGGGTTAATTGGACCTATGATATCAAGGCCCCATTGCTAGAAAGGAGAATCTACTGAAACGAGTTGCAGGGGAAAGGATGGTTTTTGCAACCACCCTGATGCTTTCTGACAGATGATATATTTACGACACAAGGCATGGGCGTCCCTAAAAATCATGGGCCAGTAGTAACCGGCTCTTAAAACCTTATGAGCAGTGGTGTCACCACCGAAGTGACCACTGGCTTCTCCTGCATGCAACTCTAGCAAGACTTTTTCTGCTTCGTCTTTCTCGAGACAACGCATCAGTACGCCGTCAAAATTATGATAAAACAGTACACCATTAACTAGATGAAAGGAGGCAGACTTTAGTCTTAACGCTCTTCTCTTGTCAGGATCTAGGTGACAGGGTGTTGACCCATGTTCAAGACAGAATCTAATATTGTCGTACCAGGGACTAAAGAGGTTTTGTGCACAACAAATCAAACTTTGATCACTTTGTCCTAGGTTTGATGTATCACTATCGTCTTGTTGTCCTATTTCCGAATCAGCAACCAACTTACACAACCCTTGGCCTCTCACAATCTAAGCTAGGGTGATTTCTAAGTCATACTGCTACAAGGAGGTGACCCAGTTAGCTCTCTTCTATCCTAACTCCTTCTGCACTAACAAGTTCCTTACGGCAGGGTAGGGGACAATGACTTTCATCCTTGACTTCAAAAGATAGGACCAAAAATGCTTAACTACTTTGAAAACAACGTAGGCTTGCCGATCAACCGTTGGGTAGTTAAGTTCAACACCTTTGAAAGAAGAGCTCATAAAGTCGATGGGTACTTCATTGTTCTCAGTATTCTTCTGAGTTAGGATGGTGGCATAAGAACGGTCAGAGGCAAAAGTATAGAGTGTAAAATTTTGAGAGAAGTCAGGGCTCATGAGAGATAGAGCGTCTATTATGGCCTTCTTTATGGCATTAAAAGCTTGATTTTCTGTGGGTCCCCAGTGATATTGGGTGTCTTTCTTAATCATGTTCTGTAGAGGCCTGACCATTTCGTAGAAACTGGGGACGAATCTTCTCACGAAGTTAATCTGTCCTAAGAAATACTACATGGATTTTTTGGATGTAGGAGGGGGAAGTTTAGTGATGACTTGAATCCTTTCAGGGTCAATAATCATCCCATCACTAGACACAATGAATCCTAGGAGTTTACCCCGTTCTACTGCAAAGATGGACTTTTTGGGATTCAAGGAGATGCCATAATTATGACATTGTAGCAGAACAGCTCGTAAGTGAGCTAGATGATCGTCTTTGTTTTTAGAATAAACGGTCACATCATCTAGATAAAATACGACGGAGTGATTGATTAAGCCTCGAAAAGCAATTTCCATTGCTCTCTGAAAGGTAGCACCAGCGTTAATCAATCCAAAGGGAATTTTGCGATAAGCATAAGTGCCCCACGGGGTACGGAAGGTAGTTTTGAGTTGGTCTGGAGGAGACATCAAAACTTGGTTGTATCCAGAGAAACCATCTAACAAGGATAGCCTCTCGGAACCAGATACTTGTTGAAGGATCTGTTCCATGGGTGGGACAGGATAGTTGTCTTTGTCAGACACTCTATTGAGGTTTCAAAAATCGACGCAAAGTCGGATTTCCCCGTTTTTCTTCTGAACCGGGACAAGGTTGGATACCCATTGAGTGTGCCTAATAGGAAAAATTATTTTAGCACTTAGGAGTTTATTCAATTCTTTTTGAACGGTCGGTTCTATTTTAGGGTGCATCTTCCTCAGTTTTTGTTGGAAAGGTAAGGTTTGGGGCTTTATCAGGATGACATGTTGTATGATATTAGGGTCGAACATTTTAAGATCATCATACGTCCATGCAAATACGTCCTTAAATTCTTTAAATAGTTTAACAAATGCATCTTTTTCTTGTCTAGAACATCCCAAGCCTAGATTAATGCACTGAGGATTTTCACTAGTTCCTAAGTTCACTTTTTCATAAGACAACGAGGAACTATTGGTTTTACAATTGACCGTCTTTTTAAATTTATCTTCAAAATCATAAAACTTCTCTAATCTAACAATGGATTTGGGTATGGAATTTACCATGTCCTATAGAGCTTCATGAGATTTTGGATCAGGTATTACCGTAAAATCGTGCAAATTGTCGTCGTGTGTGCGTTCATCTATCACCGCGCCTTGAAAGGTTTCTTCCATGTGCAGAAAGTTAATGATCTGCTGATCATCGTCAAATACTCTCCAGTTTGTGATATTGTCAGGAACAGATGGTCAAAACAATAGCTCGACGGAGAATGCGTCCGGGGACAAGCCTTCTGCAGGAAGAAGTTTAGAGGCTACATTAGCTAATAGATCTGCTTCAACATTATTTAGTCTAGGAATGGAATTTATATTGAAAGCGGAACATTTATTCATAAGACTCCATACCTCAGACTGGTAACTTTTGAAATGCGGGGAAAGATAGTGTATAGAATCTTTTACATGTCTAACCACTATTTCAGAGTCACCAAATACAACCAGGTTTTGAATGTTCATATCGAGTGCTTTTCTGAAACCTTGCAATAAAGCCTCATATTCTGCAGTATTGTTAGTACATTCAAATTCTAGACTATAAGCCATTAATGTCTTGTTACCTGCCGGATCGATAATAACGCAGCCTGCTCCAGGTCCTTCGTTAGACTTAGAACCGTCGAAATATAGAGACCAAATTTGATTTCCATCGGTCACATGGGACTGTCACATAGAAGTTGTTGGTTGCATATATGATACGATCTTGGACTGTTGTTCTAGATTGATGATAGGTGAAACCTCGGCCATGAAATTGCTAAAGAAGGTGTCCATCCCTTGGACTTCAGGTGAATCAACAGAAGGTGTATATGGTTCGTTGGGATCGTTCAAATCTGTGACTGTGAACTTAAGGTAACGCTCACGATTCACCCTGATCTTGTTATGATTACCGTTCTCTGGAAGACATAAGTAAGACTAGTCTGTTGCGAAGTAACCATGTAGCTACTCCGACCAGTCCCTGCTTAAAAAAAAACCATACACTTCTGGAATATCCACAACAATTATATCAATAACCTGATGAACCTCTGGGTTAGACGATAATCTAATCAATACATTTTTTAGTTCGCCTATAACTTTAACATTTTTCCGATCAAGTTGTATGATTTTTAAAGTAGATGGTTCCACTTCAGCGTTAATCTTTTGGCAGACAGACCAAGGCATCACATTGGATGACGCTCATGAGTCCACCATACAATTATCCACATTTCTGTTGAAAATCTCGAAAGTTAAAAGAAATGGAGGTACATTCTTGCGAGTGCTAGGAGTAATAGCTTGTGGATTTTTACTCACAATTTCTAAGGCTACTTTATCTAAATTATTTACATCATTTACATTATTTACAGGGACTACAAGAAGGCTTCCTTTATCTTGATTATCAGGATTATTTTTAGTGGAAGTCTTCTGCAGAACTTTGCTTTGCACAACCTTGTTACCATTTGAATTACCATTTTTGTCATTCTCTGAAATATTTTGCAACATTTTTTGAAGCAGAAATGGAAACTTCAATAATTCATAAATAGAAATGTTAGCCCTTAACTTTTTAAGATCTTCAACAACATCATAATCTAAGTTGGGGCTGACATTACTCTGTTTAATCTCAACTGATTTAGATGGCTTTGGAGGCGAAGTTGTAGTGTTTTCTGTAGAAGGTTTGTTTGTTGTCTTACTCCTGGTATTATAAGGATGAACAGTCTCGAAGTTGGCTTGGAAGATGTTATCCGATAAATGTCCAAAGATGTTTGGAGAAGACTCTTCTTCTTGAATTTTTTCCTGTTCAACTACCTCCTGAGGGATCTCAGGGGGTATCAAGTTATCTTGGGCCTCTAGAATTGTTTGAAGGGCACATTGCAAACTTTCTAGATTAACGCCTTCGGTGGTTGGATTAGGTCAGTTGGTAGGAAAAGGATTTCAGAAAGGGGGTTTGTAGGGTCCTTTACTCGAGGAAGCTTCTTCAGTTGACCTTTTTAAATCTATAACTTGATTCGATAGTTTTTGAACAACTTTAGCTAAATTTTCCAAATCAAAGTTTTTAGGTTGTCTTTTACTTTGAGTAGGTCTGGGGAGAATTTCAATCTTCTTTTTGGAAGAAGAACTAGTTTCAGTTTCATTGCTAGAAGAGTCCTTAAGACTAAGTATGTCTTTTTCAATCTGACTGGCCTCCTCGAAGGCCTCTAACAGTGTGGATTTCTTAGATCGTTTAACCCAAATAGCTATACTTTGATGCAGAGCTTTAGTGTAGTAAGCTATTATAAGACTCTTAGCAGGCATAGAATCTACAGGGATTCGGTTTTTAAGTTTTAAGAATCTTTGATTAAAGTATTTAACTTTTTCTTTTGGGTTCATTCTTAAGCTAGAAAGATCCATGACTAAGACTTCCGGAGGCTTACCATCTCCAAACTTTTCCAAAAATCATGACTCAAACTTTTCCCAAGACACGATGGTATGGGGTTGTTGGGAAAAGTACCAAGTGTATGCATTACCCTCAAAAGTATAAGGGAACAATCTACAGACAACATCTTCATGTTCAACATTACGGAGTCTAATGGCTAACATAAATTTTTTAATATGATCTTCAGCTATCTGTTTTGAATCAGGATCAAACTTGGGAAGCCATTTCTCTGAGTGCTTAGGTAAAGGGTGTTGGGCTCCAGGTACAACTATAACATCCTGATCAAGCCAGGGTCTAGCAGGATTGTTCTGATTTTCCATTGGGGTAGTGGGTGTGGAAGGCTGAGAAGGTGAATTGCCTTTGTCAGAAGAATATCCTCCAAAAGAGGAAGGATATGAGGGAGGTGGTGAAGGAGGTATCCCAGATCCTCCTATAGCGGGATTTGTGATTGGATCTGTGGGATTCACAATGAAGTTAGTATCTCCTAATTTTTCTCTGATATCATATAAGTCTAAAGGTTGACCCCATGGACGGTTTGGTTGCCTAAGATGAGCTAAGGAACTATGTGTTTTAATAAGAGATTGATAGACAATCTCATGTATGTCACCACCTGTAGGATTAGGGGTTGCTAGCTCAACTGTGATCTGTGGATCGTTGGTTGAAGTAGTTGTTGTTTGAAGGGGAATATTATCATGTGAATGGCTTCTAGTCACTATAGGTGAGTGATTAGGGGGGGGAGGAGTCTTGTGACCTCCACGTGCCATTAATTAAGTTCAGGCCCTCCTTCTAGCGCCATTTGTTGATGGGCGAAATTGATCGTCCGTCAACTGAGAGAGTGGAACTAGTCTGGGGTTGTCTAATAACCTAAGCCGTTTGGAATGAACCACCCTGACGGGTTTAGCGGCTCCGTTAGCCGATCTAAGGTCCTAAGAAAACAAAAAAGAAAACTAATCTAAACTAACTAATCTAACTAAAACTAAATAAAACAAACTAACTAACAATAAATAAAACAAACTAAACTAACTAAAAATAAATAAAACAAACTAATACACTAATCTAATAAAAACTAACTACTAAACAAACTAAAATAAGCTAAACTAATCTAACTATCCTATATATATAAACTACTAACTAATACTATACTAACTACTATCTGAAATGTAACTTATTTACAAAATGTACAATGTTTATGATTTACAGATTTAAGTAAAACCTGAAAAACTCATTTGCGTTCTGCCATAAGACAGTAAAAGATATATATTTTTTTTTATTTTATAATTTTATAAACAAGAAATAAAACAGAAAACTAACTAAACTAAACACTAATATACTAATACTACTTATATCTAACTAAACTTATATCTAAACTAAACTACTAATAAATACACTAAACAAACAAATGAAAAACTGACCTGGAAACGCTCCAGATTTGTCTTGTATATGATGATTGTACTAGCAGATCGGAGGAAGGAAACTCGCACCAAATAATCCAGAAGCTTCTTGTAAACGATAGTTGCAATGCTCTTTGAGTTTGTTTACAGGACAAACAAGACATAAAAAATCATAACAATTATATGATTTATAAATCTCTACAATTAGGTAAACCTGTTATGCAAAGACTTATACTTAATAATTCAATTGATGAAGAAGAGAAATCTATCATTCATAAACCGAATAAAGTAATTGCTATGTTTTTAAATACTAGAAGAAATCAGATATGGATGAAACATTAATTAAATCATATCATTTGCAAAAGACTAAGATAGCTAAAGTAGTCATTAACCAAATGCAAATTGATAAACATAAACGTGAAACAAAAGATTGATATTATGAAAAGTTAAAGCTGTAGCAGAACATCAAATTCTGTCTCAGTCTATATTAAAATTCCATATCCTTGTTCTCCTACAAATGAGGATGATCTTTTTTACAAAGAATAATAAGTATTTAAAGGTTTTCCACAGGGTAAAACCTCCCTGTGGAAGTTATAAAACCGTTTACATGAAATCTGGGAGATATCCCAAAGTTGTCTAAACTAGGAAACTAAAATACAACTAAAACATCTAGATATATTCTAAATTGTCCATCAAATCCCATGCAATTCGAATTCACCTGAAAAGGGTCCAAAATGGATGAGTTAGAAGACTCTTTTATTAATAAAATGATAAAACTTAAATTTTATAGACTAGCTACAGAATCATCTAATTATGTAGTTGGTCTAAATAAGATACAACATCAGCATCAGAATCGATTCAAAATATTTTAAAAGAATTAAATCCAATTATCTTCCAATAACCATTTAAAAATGAATCATTGAGATTGGAATGGTTATATCATTTAAAATTAAACAGGATCAAAAAATGATTCAACCGAATACAGAGATAAGAATACTCTGTTCTTTTGTTACCACAAAATCGGGTCCACAGAGTCATAATCGAACAGTAGTAATATTGTTTCATATCCAATTGAAACCTATAATCAAACATATTGTATGCAATTTTTAAACAAGAGATACGATCCAATCCAACAAAATCATTTTCCAATCGTTATCGCTTTAATGATATAGAAAAAATATTCATACCATAAACGAATTAAACCAACACTGGTGCGTAACTGTCTATAAATGAAATCGTGATGAAATCGTGATGAAATCACTCAGCTGAAAATAGGGTTCACAAGAATTATATGATCACTGGTTTTTAGAAAAATAGATAGACAATATCAATTTCCTTTGATCGAAATTATTTGTTTAAAACGCATTATCACCGGATTCGATACAGACAACAAATATTGACCAATTCATTTGCAATTTAAAAATAGATAGAGTGGCACTTCACGATATGAATCTAACTCATGAGAGTAATCGAACCAACTGAATTCGATTTAAGCGAATCAAACAGGAAGGAGTCTAACATAATCATCGTAAATCGAAACTGTCCCACGATTCAGGTATGAATATTACTAGCATCGTCTTACATGAGCATTTTGTTTTAATAAAAAAAACAGAGTCGTTTTTTCCCAAATTAAAACTGAACAGAGCTATTCACAATTTTTGAACATCACATGATAGAGCATATCGTAACCAACAAACTCTTTGAAATAGTTTACATAGCATATAACAAAATCAAATCCGAACATGATTGTGTTCTATTTTGAGCATGAAAAATTTCCCTTTTCAAATCGAATACAAACCAATCCATTCGAAGACAGACTATTAATTTTGTCAACTTAATAAGGCAAACCAATCAATCAAATCTAAACACAGACCACTCAAATCCAATCAAAATCTATCGATTGCTATACTGGGAATGATGAGATCGTATATCGAATCAAAATTTCTTTTTATTCAAAGAAAATCTATATATAGAATGCATGCATTATAACAGAGTCATTCAAGATGCAAACAGAACCATTTAAAAACTGAATTCAAATCATTATATCAACCTAGATTATTTACAAAACAAAATGATGTCAAAACCATACCTGTGTAGCGACGAGGCTGCTTGATTATGCCAGCTTGGAATTTACAACAGTCGTGGCTGATTCCACGTTTTTGAACAGGATGGAGCCGGTTGTTTTTTTGCTTTTTATCTATTGTTTGTAGCTTGGCTTTTTGACTGGTTAGCAATGCAACCTGGTCTTCCAGTGATTGAATCTTTGACTGGAGTATAGGAACATCAATATAATATCGTTCTAACCATGAATTGCATTGGTCACAGGGTGACTATGTGGGTTTAGACAGAGCAGGTGAGGGTTTGGGCAAATGATTGAGGATTTCACGAGGCAACTTAATACCCAGGTAGTCAGGGTCATTCTTTAGGCTTTGGGGAAGGTTTGATACAAAATCATCAGGGGGATCAACACACAAACCTTGCAAGTAGGGGTACTCGCTAGCGAGAAAACGCTCAATATCAGAATCAGAATCCTCGCTCAGAATGATAGGGTTAGACTCGGCAGATGGTTTTGGTTTGTTTCTGGCCATTCTCGAAATGAGTCGGGCATTCCTTTTCCCTTTGGCATTGGCAATCAGGTTTTCCTTGGGATTTTTCCTCATAGGATTTTTAATGGCATCTGAACTCTTAGTTACAGTTTCGAGTAAGTCACCACCAGGGTCGACCGAGGGTTTAGGTAGTAGGAGGTGTAAGGGTACAGGCAATTCAGCCTTGGTTTCAATTACCATAGGTTTATCAACCTGTACAGGGTCGGTGTCCTCAAAGCCATTACGGGCGATGAAAGCCCTCCAACTATCACCCTGCAAACTCAAATGATAAACAACGATGATCTTAATAAGCCCATGGTGGAACAGGCTACTGTCATCCTGCTACCTTTTATATCTTTTCGACATCTTATACAGGCTCCGATGAAAATAAAAAGGCATGTTTAGAGGATATCCTATAAAAATCATCAGCAAATGCAGGTGGTAGAGGAACACAAATCTGTATCGACCTTCAAAGGTCACGAACTGCTTAAGTATCATTAACAAGTTGTGCCATCGTGGTTTGAGCATGTATATGGGCATACCTCTGTCACAAGAGGTGACTTTGCACGATTGAAACAACAATGTCCATGGCACTTCCTCGACCTTGCAATTCTTAAACCAATGTTGTCCCGAGGTAGGTATACCTGTAGCTGCACTGAAAAATTGTTCATAAATCTCTAACTGTATGTCGCCTACCTTGCCTCGACAGTGATCGAAAGTCATGGAAAACTTTTGTGCTACACAAAGGTTAAAACCCTCAAATCGTTTCACGAAGGTAAGCCATCCACTGTCCTCCAAATCTCGGCAGGCATTGTCAAACATTAACAGGGCTTGACTGCCATTGGGCTCGACTCGCACGACTGGTGCCATGGAGATGAACACATGGTAAGGGAAGGGTTTGAAATCACCAACACACACAGGAACAGAGCTACCCTAGCTAACAGCAACGAACGAGCAAAATGGATAAGCATAAATGCGAGCATGCGAAGGTGGTGGAGTTATTCACTGCCATGCAAAACAATTATGGTCAAAGTACAACTGTCGATTTACATAGTAAATCAACCCATTATAGCATAGTGAACAGTCATATGACTTGGCCGACTAATGAACAATGTTAAGTGCATGCACGATCAACGTTATACCAAGGTTTTATTAATCCACCAACAGTCGAATTGAAATCCATACCAAACTCAACTATGTGCCAATGTATCAACCGATATCAATAGTTTAATCAATGTGCCAAATGGTATTCATATAGTTGACAAGACAAAAGTTATGAAAAGATTAACATAAGGATTATATCATATATATATATATAAAATTTAATCATAACCCCTATGCATTTTCATAGAATCAATGATCAGGCAAGTCATATAAAGTGCAAATCCAAATGCCCTACAAACTCAATAAAACCAAGTTATACAATCAATCGAAGTATGAGAACCGATTAGAGGATCTTGCCAGTTGTATAATGATTAATAAAAAGTGAGCGCAATAGGCATGATGAAAAAAGAGATATTGTCAGTTCTGATAATGATCGAAATATGACTTCAAAAGGAGAAGTTTTCACACTTATAGTCATGAAAACTTAACGAAGACAAATGTGCAAATGTCGCAAGAAATGAAAATGTCATTTATTGAAAATTGTGACGGAAAGAATGATGTTTTCAAAACATAGGTGTAGGCATCTTAATAGACGATATAGAAAAAAATGAGTTGGCTACCAACAGACCTCTAAAAAGGATCTTTGATCTCAAAATGGGTTATGGGTGCCTATAGTAGATTTTTCATACCAAGGATGGATCTTGGTGTCTTGACCATGGTAAAGTAGTGAAAAGAAGAGACATATCAACTAAATTAATATTTGAGGGCTCATGGGATAAAATGGTGTCTTAAACCATTACATGCATCCTTCAAAGGGATATTTAGCCACCAAGTGGGATACATATGCAATTAGGAGAATTTTTTTACCAAGGATGGGATTCAAGGCCTTATCCATGTTAGGATAAAGACACATTGGACCAAATTTATATTAAATAACTCCTAAGTGTTGAAATATCCTAACATCCCCCTTAAGAACAACCTAGGATATGTTTGAAGGATTTACAAAGGTGACATAATAGGAGAAATAAGGAGCCATTAGAGCATATCCCCCCTTAATGACAACTTATTAAACTCCTAACATAGATCAAAGTTTGGAAAACTTCACTTCTGTAAGAGACTTTGTGAAAATGTCTGCAACTTGATATTTTATTGGGAAAAAGATCACTTGAGAACCATTATGATATTTTCCACTCTAGATGGTTATAAAGATATTTCCCATGGTCCAAGGATAAAATCCAATGTATTATGGGTGTTAAAATATTCTTTATGGTTCATGGACCATGCATAGGGTTTGAAACCACCAAACAAGCTTTATAAATGGAATCTTTAGCCCAAAAGTATAATATTGAATCCACTGTGAGGTTTGGCATGATAGGGATTGGTATTTGGGCCCTAAGCATGGTCCAAGGACAACTGTTAGCATCTTAAGGACAATCGTGTAACATTTTCTTAATATATGAATATAATAGAATGATTAAAGGATTAAACTATGCTAAGATAGGAGGTTTTACAATAAGAAATTGAAGTCTTAATCTATTATTCTATTTATTTGTTGTGCAAGGATAAGGTAAAGATTCTTACAAATAGGCCATTTGATGGAGATTCCCGCTACCTCACAACCCGCAGGTCAGAAGATCGTCGTGCACACAAGATCTTTTCTTTCTCTCGGCCCGAAGAACTCTAATTGGTCCTTCAAATTCCATATCGGGAATTCTGCACCCACAACAAACTTTCACGGGATCTCCTCTTCACAATCGGGTAATCGGACTTCGCGACTTCACAAGGTCAGTGGTCAAGTGTTGGATTCTTGAATCCCCGAAACCCGACAACCAGTCAACACTAACCCTTTCTTTTCTCTATCAGGACTTTTCCTATCGCGAATTCGACGCTCGCGATGTCAAGCAACTCAGTTCTCCAATTCCTAAGTCCTGATATGCTGAAACTCAGATGCACACATGAGTTTGACTTTTCAACATTCCTTCACTCCATCAGAATTTCAGACTTCATGGTATTGCGAATCCTGATGCGAATGCTTCGGGACTTCTTGCTACAAAAACCCGATAAGGTATGCCACCTGTCCACCTCACTGACCCTTGTGGCCCCACACTATTTTATTAGCCGTCAGGATATTGTGTATCGCGATTTCGTGATTCCCTTTGTTAAGTTCACAGAGCTACCACCCGCGAAAACCCGATATGGAAATCCACGGGTAGATCCGACGGCCCTTGTGGCTCAGATCAATGGGTTTTTTTTCCCTCCTGAGCTTTGACCCCTTCGATGCTTCTTGCCGTAACCTCCTTGCTCCTTCCTGCGATCTGATGGCTCATGGAACTTCAGGAAATATCCTTAGAGAATTTCGACTATCTGTCCTTCCTCAGCGATGTGAGCGAATGACCGGGTATTCCTCTACGGAACTTGTCCACTTGCACACAAACTCATGACGCTTTTGACGAACTTTCAATCACAAATTACCTACACTATCCTTCAAAAATTTCAAAGGCCTTATCCTTCCTGAGCTTTCTTACAACTCTAAACCTTAGAAAAGACTCTTGCGTGCACTCCTTGTGACAGACATTCAACCACTTACAAGTGTTGAAATCTTTTCGACCCTGCGCACACCTGCACTTCACTTGGCCTGCGCACTCCTTGCACAACTCTTGTGCCCAACTTCACTTCTACATGGATGAGAACAAAAGTGACTCTATCTGAACCCCCTGTCAACGCACTCCTTGCAGACAATTTTGACTACACTCCTTGCAGGAATCCTTGTTCAGATAGAGAAACAATTGAAACTCATTCCTTCTTCCTTTCAAACTTCAAACTTCAACATGAAATCATATACATAGCATATAAAGCAAATGTATAACAAGAAGAAAACATTCGTGAGCATATCATTCAACATCAATACATAGAGTATAACACAAAACCATGAATTTGAATCAACCTCTTTCTATTAATCCAAATATCTGTACATGGGTGTTCTTTACATAGCTCTCTGCTTCTCCTATTCTCCAATGCTTCATTCTTCAATTCTGTTACAATGCACAATGAAGGTGTCTATATCCCATTTCCCTCTTGCGCTCTCAAACAGTCTAATCTAGAATTAAATTATATCTACCTGCATTAACTACATTAAATGACTTCTACCTACTAAGGATGAGAGAAAATCACTCAAGGTTCATTTACATATACAATTGCGCTTCTTCTTAATGACTTCATTTAAGATTGCGCAACAACTTCAAGGTGTTTTCAAAATTTGCATTGGTGCTTGTCCAGCTGTCCTTCGCTTCCGCGCTAGCTCGCTTGATGTTGGAGATGCTCCTGGATCATACTCTCTCGCTTGAAACTTTTCATGGGATCCTATCCATGAGCTCATGCACGGTCTTTCCATGCTTCTGTGTCTCCGCTTCAGTCTCCCAGCTGGCATCTTCAACTGGATGGTTCTTCCATTTGACCAGATACTTAAAATATTGCTTCTACCTAGTCCTCTTGCTCACTCTTTTATCCAGTATGCACTCCATATGCGACTTATCTGCAACTGGCATCTTCTTTTTCCACTGGATCACTGGCTGCTCATCTCCAGTCTCTGTTTCCTCCGCTCTATATGGGTACAAATCCAAGATATTGAATATCAGAGAAATTCCGATCCCATTGGGTAATTCAACCTCATAAGCACTCACCCCAAATCTCTTCGAGACCTTACATGGTCCGATTTTCTTCATCTTCAGTTTATTATACGTTCCTCTCAGGAACCTTTCTTTGCTCAAATGTGTCAGAACCAAGTCATCGACCTCAAACTGAAGTTTCCTTCTGTGTTGATTGGCTCTACGCTTATACTCCTGGCTTGAATTCAGTAGTCATTCCTTCACCTGACTAGCACTCTACGAATTCTTCTGCACTAGCACTCCTAATCGCAGTCTATTCTGAATCTCTCAGTTCAGAAATTCCTCTTGGCTGCATGCCATAGACAACCTGAAATGGACTCTGCCCTGTGCTCCTATTGACTGAGTCATTATACGCAAAATTCGCCTGTGGTAATACATTGTCCCACTAGCTATGGTGTTCTGTCACCAAGCTTCTCAGTAAGTCTCCCAGACTCCTGTTCACTACTTCTATCTGTCCATCCATATGAGGATGATAAACCAAACTAAATGATAACCTAGTTCCCAACTTCTTCCATAAGGTCCTCCAAAAATTCCCTATGAATTTGGTGTCTCGATCCGAAACTATGCTTCTTGGAAACCCATAAAGTCAAATGACCTCTTTGAAAAACAGATTCGCAATGTGAGTTGCATCACTGGTTTTCTGACATGGAATGAAGTGTGCCATCTTGGAAAATCTATCCACTACCACAAATATTGAATCAACACCTCTTTGTGTTCTTGGCAACCCCAATACAAAATCCATGCTAATTGCATCCCACAGCCTCTCTGGTATGGGCAATGGTTGATAAAACCCTGCATTCTTCTTCCTTCCCTTCGAATGCTGGAAAATTCTACATCTATCCATGAATCTCTTGACATATGCTCACATTCCCAGCCAAAAATATGACTCATTCAGCTTTACGAACGTCTTGTCATGACCAAAGTGTCCTGCCAATCCTCCACTGTGTTTCTCCTTCAGTAGATTCTCCCTCATGGAGCATTTTGGAATACACAGTTGATTTCCTCTAAACAACAATCCTTCCTAGATCATGTACTCTATCCACTGGCTTCTGTTTCTGAGAATTGGATTCTCAACTGCTTCATATGCTTCCCTAAAATCCTGATCATCAGCGTACATGTTCCTGAGATCATCAAAACCCAACGTTTTGACTCTGAACTCCTGCAATAACAAACACTTCCTTCTCAAAGCATCAACAACTTTGTTAGCAGTACCAGAAATATGTTTGATCACAAAAGTGAAATTCTGCATATACTCAACCCATTTGACATGTTTCTGATTCAACTTCTCATGTTGAGTCACAAAATGCAATGCATGATTGTCACTATATAAGACAAACTCTTTCAGGATCAAGTAATGCCTCCATTTCTTCAATGTCTGGATGATAGCATAAAACTCCTTATCGTAAGTGGAGTATTTCAATTTTGCCTCATTCAGCTTCTCGCTGAAGTATGCTATCGGCCTATCTTCCTGACTCAAGACTACCCCAATTGCAAATCCACTTGCATCGCATTTCACTTGAAATGTCTTTTGGAAATCCGACAACACCAAAACCGGTTGTTCCGTAATCTTCCTCTTCAACAGATTGAAACTCTTTCTGGCTTATTCTGCCTAGTGAAAAGACTTGTGTCTTTTCTTCACTATATCCATCATCACTGCACTAATTCCACTGAAATTCCTGATGAATTTTTGGTAGAAACTAGCCAATCCGTGAAAACTTCTCACCTCAAAGATATTCTTCAGTGATGGCCAATTCTTAATTACCTCCACCTTATCTGGATCCATCCTCAACTCATTTGCCGAAATAAAAAAACCCAAGTAAATGAGCTATGTCTTCATGAATGAGGACTTCTTCATGTTTATCAACAGCTTCTCCTACTATAATTTCTGCATTACTATAGTCAAATGCTTCAGATGCTCTGCCATTGTTTTACTATAAATCAGTATGTCATCCAAATACACAATAAGAAATTTCCCGATGAACTCCCTCAGGACTTCATTCATCAACCTCATGAAGGTACTCGACGCATTTGTTAAGCCAAATGACATAACAAGCCATTCATACAACCCTTTGTTGGTTTTGAATGTTGTCTTCCATTCCTCACCCTCTCTCATGAAGATTTGGTGATAACCTCTTTTCAAATCAATCTTTGAAAAATACTTTGCTCTGCTCAAGCAATCCATCAGATCGTCCATCCTTGGCAATGGAAATCTATACCTGATGGTTATATTATTGATCACCCTCGAGTCAGTACACATCCTCCAGCCTCCATCTTTCTTCAGACTGAGTATTGTTGGAACAACACATGGAATCAAGCTTTCCCTAACCAAACCTTTGTCCAATAAATCTTGGACTTGCCTCTTAACCTCTTCATTCTCTTGCGGTGTCAATCTGTACATGGATTTATTTGGAAAATTGGCTCCTAGTATGAGATCAATATGGTGACTCACACTTCTAATTGGTGGCAACGAATGAGGTAATTCGTCCACAACTATGTCAGTAAACTCTTCCAACAGTTCCTGAATCTCCTCTGGTAGATCATCTACCCTAGTGCTAGTCAAAACAATTCTAGGCTTTCTGACCACAATGAACTATGGATCCTCCTTCTTCTTAACCTCATTTAGAAGTTGCTTCCCACTCATGAGAAGTACAGTGTTGCTTACTTCCAACTTTACCTCCTTATCCTTAATTAGAAGCAACATGTGTGTCCTCCCATTCTTATCTAGGGTGTATGTGTTCATTCCCCCGTCATGAATCACATTTTTGTCATATTTCCATGGTCTACCTAGCAATAGATGACAAACATCCATAGGAATGACATCACATAATATCTTATCATTATATCCTCCTATCTTGAATTCAACTAAACATTGTTTAGTGACAGTTACCTGATGTCCTTTCTGTAGCCACGAAACTCTATATGGGCTTGGATGATTAGTCATCTCCATCTCCAGCTTCTCTACCATCTTCGTAGAAACAAGATTATCCATGCTACCACTATCTACGATGACCTTGCATACCCTATCCTTGGTCTTGCAAGCAGTCCTGAAAAGTCTGGTCCTTTGGACTGAACTTTCCACCTCCTTCTCTGGTGTCAAAAGGACTTTTTGCATCATCAGCGATCTTCCGCCTTCAACATCTTCGGCCTCAACATCCCACCTCTGTGCTTCAGAAATGTGAGCTTCTCCACTTTCCTTCTTCTTATCCGGACACTCATAAGACTTGTGCCCATTCTTTCCACATGTGAAGCATGTAATTACTCCACCTCTTCCTCTTCCTCTACCTCTAGTACGAGGAAAAGTGTTGTTTTCAGCATAATCTCCTCTCTGCTAAATATGTTGTCCTCTCTGTGAGGTTCCACCTCTCTTAGTTCGAGTCTAAGGTTTCTTCTAGTCTTCTTTGGGCTTCTGATATTTATCTTGGGCAACTGATTTGCCACTGGACTGACTTCTGCCTTTGCCCCTCTGACTCTACTTTTGGCTCAGCTTCTCTTCCACTTTCAGAGCCATCTGATAAGCATCTTCCACCGTTTGTATGGTTACCATGCTCATCTCATCCTGAATATCATATCTCAGGCCATTCATATATCTGGAAACTTTTTCATTATCGCTCTACCGATGACCCGCCTTGATGTTCAGTTTATAGAATTCCTCAGTGTATTCTTTCACTGTCATCAGCTTTTGTCTTAGGTTCTTCATTCTCCTGAACAAAGTGATTTGGTAACCCCTGGGGATGAATTTTGCCTTCATCTTAGCGATCATTCTATCCCAGATCTTGATCTTCTGCTTTCCCTTGCAGCGTCTGTCATCTTGTAGTTCATCCCACCACAATGCTGCATGTCCTTTCAATCTAGTGACACCATGCTTGACCTTCTTGTCTTCCTCGACATCTTCATAGTCAAAGTATGTATCTAGAGCTCTAATCCAGTCTAGAAGCTCCTCTACATCCAATTTTCCCTCATAAACTGGAATGTCCATCTTTTCTCTTTCACCCATCCTGGAAATAGCTCTGATCAAACGTTCGTTTGATGCATCTTCAGTTGCAACTTCCTCTTCTCGTTCAACATCCACTTCACTTTCGGAATTGCTCAAATCCCCCGCACTGACTGTGCATCTTTGCGCTATCTCCATGTCTTCAATTCTAGCTTGTAGATCGCACATTTCTCTCTCCATAGTTAGATCTATCATCTGCCTGCCTCTTCTTCTTGGCATTTCCCTATCCTCTGGTGGATCGAGTGTTTTCATGTCTCTTCTTCTTGGTGGCATGGTGAATTCTTCTTCCCTGCTACAGAAAGCAAAGAACCTTTATGTGCTCTGATACCAAAACTGATGGTGACGCCCGCTACCTCACAACCTGCAGGTCGGAAGGTCGGCGTGCACACAGGATATTTTCTTTCTCTCGGCCTGAAGAACTCTAATCGGTCCTTCAAATTCCCTATCGGGAATTCTGCACCCACAACAAACTTTCACAAGATCTCCTCTTCACAATCGGGGGATCGAACTTCGCGACTTCGCGAGGTCAATGGTCGAGCGTTGGACTCTCAAATCCCTGAAATTCGACAACCAATCAACGCTGACCCTTTATTTTCTCTATCGAGACTTTTCCTATCACGAATTTGGTGCTCGCGATGTTGAGCAACTCCGTTCTCCGACTCCTGAGTCCCGATATGCCAAAACTCCGATGCACGCATGAGTTTTACTTTTCAATGGTCCTTCAGTCCATCGACATTTCGAACTTCGCAATATCACAAATCCTGATGTGAATGCTTCGAGACTTCTCACTGTGAAAACCCAATAAGCTATGCCACCTGTCCACCTCACTGACCCTTGTGGCCCCACACTATTTTATTAGCCGTTGGGATATCGCATATCATGATTTTTCGATTCCCGTTGTCAAGTTCACGAAGCTACCACCTGCGAAAACCCAATATGGAAATCCATGGGTAGATTCAATGGCCCTTGTGGCTCAGATCAACGGTTTTTTTTCCCTCCTGAGCTTTGACCCCTTTGACACTTCTTGCCGTAACCTCCCTGCTCCTTCGTGGGATCTGACATCTCACGAAACTTCGAGAAATATCCTCATAGAATTTTGAACATCTATCCTTCCTCAACGATGTGATCGAATGATCGAGTATTCCTCCATGGAACTCGTCCACCTACACGCAAACTCACGACACTTCTGACGAACTTTCAATCACAGCTTCCCTACACTGTCCTTCAACAATTTCGAAGGCCTTATCCTTCCTGAGATTTCTTACAACTTTGAGCCTTATAAAAGACTCTTTCACACACTCCTTACGACAGACATGAAACCACTTCCAAGTGTTGAAATCTTTTTGACCTTGCGCACACCTGCAACAACAGTCTCTCAACAGTTCACTCAGGTTCTCAACCCTGAAACTTCACTTGGCCTGCGCACTCCTTGCACGGCTATTGTGCCCAACTGCACTTCTGTGTGGATGAGAACAAAAGTGACTCTATCTGAACCCTCTTTCAATGCACTCCTTGCGGACAATTTCGACTGCACTCCTTGCAGGAATCCGTGTTCATATAGAGAAACAATTGAAACTCATTCCTTCTTCCTTTCAAACTTCAAACTTCAACATGAAATCATATACACAACATATAAAGAAAATGTATAACAAGAAGCAAACATTCATGAGCATATCATTCAACATCAATACATAGATTATAACACAAAACCATGAATTTGAATCAACCTCTTTCTATTAATCCAAATATATGTACATGGGTGTTCTTTACACAGCTCTCTGCTTCTCCTATGCTCCAATGCTTCATTCTTCAATTCTATTACAATGCACAATGAGGGTGTCTATATCCTGTTTCCCTCTTATGCTCTCAAACACTCTAATCTAGAATTAAATTCTATCTACCTGCATTAACTACTTTAAATGCCTTCTACCTACTAAGGACGAGAGACAATCGCTCAAGGTTCGTTTACATATACAAGTGTGCTTCTTCTTAATGACTTCATTTAAGATTGCGCAACAACTTCAAGGTGTTTTCAAAATTTGCGTTGGCGCTTGTCTAGATATCCTTCACTTCTGTGATGGCTCGCTTGATGTTGGAGATGCTCCTGCATCACCATTCATAATTTTGATATTTCTAGCCTACAAGGTTACATATAAAATAAATAATAAAATATAGAAGATGAAATACTCAAAGAAAATGTGTCTAAACTGAAATATGTGCTTGGGTGGTACAACAACTATTTGATAATACTTATTTCAATAGGTCAATGACAATGTATGGATTTGATGTAAAAATGTCACATGGTGTATTTTACAAATACAAAACACAATCCTAAGAATCTAACACAACTCAATTGACCTTCACTCAAATAGTTAAATACTAATTACGCCTTCAAAGTGCTTCAATGTATGGTGATGCAACCCACCATAGAAAACACATGAAGGCATGAGAGGCACTATGATTCCACTATAGGGGAAGATGAAAGGGGACATATGGGAAAATAAATCCTCTATCTCCAAGGTCATTCTCAGAACTCATATTGTTCTACAATGTGCCTTAAATGAAGACATATACCTTCTTTGACTTATCAACCAATCCTTGAATCTATGTAAGAGGTTGGTGAGGAAAGTCTTTTAACATAATAATGGGAGCATGGGTTAAGTACAATCTTCATGCCATGGGAAGTGTAAGAGTCCTACATTCTGCTAGTTTTAGGTAATTTCATCTATCATTTCCAGCAATGATATCATTGTCATTGACTCTAACATTGTGGGAAGCACTCTAACATTAATTCTATACATATTTCATGTTTTATTCTCCATTTCCAACCCAATATACCAATTTGGAAATTAACCAAAATCAACATCAAGAAGAGGAAAATTGTATACTTTGGATGAAATATAATGATTGTAGGTGAGCATATAGGATAGGGAAGATAACAATTCATCATTCACTATCCATTATATACTATTTATATCCTTGAGAGACAAATATAGTTCTTTTAGGAAATTCTTAGAAAGAATACAATAGATCAAGCTCTTCCTATCCACACTAAAGAGAACTAGAGAGAATAATATATCTAAGGGACCATGAAGTACATAAAGTGAATATATTCCTTATGTTGCATGTTGTAGTGGAAGAGAGTTCCTTAGCTATCGCGGGATGAATCAGATTCTTGTAATGCTTTGTGTTGAGAAGGTTAGGTAATAATGTGAGTAGAAAGATTGGGATGAGAAATATAGAATCTTATTGATTGGTTTTTTCAACATGGTGGCCTCATAGCCTAGGTTGGTGGTGGTATCTACACTAGATGGTTGTGGTTCAATGGAAATTTTCTCTTACATGACCAATCTCTTGGACCAATTTTTGTTAAAAGATAAGTCTCGTTTTTTTGTTTATGAATTTGCAAAATTACTATTACTCCCAATCATAAAACAATTATGTGTTATGCATGCTATGTGTCATTTTTTTTTTCCGTTTTTGAGTTTAAGTATACAATGAAATGAAGGAAAATTTCATGATGCAAGATAAGAAAATGATTTACACCTTTTCAGAAATGTGTTTTGGATCGTGGAGGTGACCACCCTTCAAACCTACATTTTTCAAAGACATTAAAAGGTTAAATGACTGAATAATAGCTAAACATCTATGACCACCCATATTGCTCGATTATGTCATCTCTCTATGATTTCAATGTTCAACTTGTTACATTTGCATTCTCAATTAAGGCATTTACCATGCTTATGCATGGAAACAATTCCTCTATGTATCCCACCTTGTGGAATCAAAAGACCTTAACATTTAAATCCTTGGGTTCCTATCCTTGGCTTATTTTTCTGTTCGCAATGATTTGTGGAAGGTGTTATCACTCCAGGAAACTCTTCTAGGTTGTATCTTGAAGATGCCTAGTAACTTAACTAATTTTCTCAATGTTTCTCTCAATTAGATCAAGTCAGATGACTAACACAAGGTTTACTCAAGAAAAACATGCATAGACATATTCACATAGACAAGGCTTTTAACCAACTCTGTTCAGAGGTTTCAAATAAGATATATGGATGGATGGATCTTATAATATCAACAGAAACACACATAAGATATATATATATATATATATATATATATATATATATATATATATATATGGCCAATGTTATAAGCAAAGAATACTTGTAAGACTCAGTTTATCAGTGTAATGAGAAGATGACGGTTCTCAGACACTAGATAAGCATAAGAAATGAAATAAAACATTCAAATACAAGTATAAAATGGACAAGAGGTAAAACTAAACACAATGGGCAAAAGAAGTTTATATTTATGATATGCTATGAGAATTTTGGGACTACAAGCCAAGTATAATCTCCAAAGTTAACCCCTTTTAGTTCATCAAATGTTCTTGGCTTTATAGCCTTTACAAGAAGTTTCCAGATCCTAAGAAATTGGATCAAATTTGCTTAAAATAGAAAATCAAAATAGATTCAAGAAAATAGGAAGAGATATTATTTAATAGGTCAATATCCTATCCAAATGATTTTCCTATCCTTCATAGTCTTCAACAGCTATAGTAGGTCATCATAGCTTGAGGGAAAATTTGAAATTGCCACTTTGGAAAAACAAGTCACTTTTTACCAAAAATAGACAAGCAAAATTATCTTCTTCACCTCGCTGGCACTTTCAAAACTGATATAAAAACTTGATTATGATGCATTTAATTATTTTCTATCATTAGAAACCACCCTCAAGTCACCTGGATCAATAAAACTCAGATTTGTGCAAAAATGATAGCTTTCTGCCCTGTTCTGCACTTTCGGTGGCTAGAAGAGCTAAAATCTGAACCTATAAGCCACCGAAAGATCTAATTTTGGTAGCTAAAGACAGCTTTAAATGACTTCCTAAGCCACCAAAATTTTTATTTTCAATTTAGCTTTTAAAATGGAAAAAATGCATTTCCTTCCATCTTTCTGATATTGTTTTCCAATTCTTTTAAGATCTAATGTACTATTATTCTTTGTAATCATTTCCTTGAGGAAATCCTCATAAATAGTTTGTATTGTCTTCAAGTGTCTTGGAATAATCCTTTTTATAGGCTCAAAAGGCCACTTCTCCAATGCTTCACGATCAAAATATTCAGCCTGAACTTCTATTTACTAAAAAATGTAAATTGAGTGTGGTTTGGCTCTTGTAGCCAGGGATTGGAAAATCACATGCATGTCCTTTTGTCTTAAGGGATGGAACCATAGATTTTACCTCCTCTATAGTTTTCTGAGTGGTATTTTTTACTGCAGAGATGCTCTGTCTCTTGCTAGACTATTTTGCATTAGCTGCATTGTTCCTGTAACTCATATATACCTTGAATAAGCAAGAAATCTCACCTTGCATGTTTCAAGAAGAACATGGGTTCCATATTTGTTATTCTTTATAAACTCCATTGTCATATTTGAATATTCTCTTCAAAGAGGCTCGTAACATTTACTTAACTATATGTTTATTATGATAGTCTAGCTAAAGAACTGAAATTTATCAAGAACCGACGGAGCTCTCACTGCATCAATTTATGCTCACAATATACATCAATGGTATATTTATCCAAAACACAAAAAAACTTTGTCATCAGTTACTAGGTCTCCTATCCCTGATTTCTTCATCATCCACAACACTCACACACACTTGATTTAGATATGATCGACCAATCATAATTGAGATGGGGAAATTTGTCAGCTGGAACATCCATTCGTAAAAATGTTTTGAAAAAAGAGTTAATAGAACCTGCAAGTGCTCCATGCCAACGTGAAATGATCATTATCTACATATGAAGGTTTGACCAAAACCCCAAATCAATCATCGCTACATTGTTAAGAAATAAATCTTGTAGATGATATTTGGCTTCCATGATCGTGGCACCATGCGAATGGCCCGTTGCATGAGCACTCTACACGTTGTAAAGTTTAATCTTAGGGATCAACCAATGGCTTAGCTCATGGCTCTACATCCCACCCTGATGCTTTCAAATTTTCAAATGCTTCAAAACCCAGCTATACTTACCATATGACAGATGCACACTTATTTTCTTCCTTCAAATCAAGCAATTGACAGTTATATGGATTTACAATTTGGCATGTCGCTTTATCTTGAGTTGAATGCAGTAAGATTTATTGACTTTATGTGTTGACTCAACATGTGGACTAGGAATATGAATTAACTTGTGCCTAGGCATGTGTCCAACCCCCC
>ML786403.1:289120-302051 GCA_009831015.1 Picea engelmannii | reverse complement strand
TGCATTGTCAACTCCCACAAGGCCATCCTAAACCCCAATACTATAGGGAAACAATAATAGTTTTGTAGGAATCAAAGAAACCTAGGGTTGAACATGAGTATCTACCTAATCCATGTTGCATGACAAGCATAGACCACCAAATCCTGACAACAACAAAAACACATGCTAAACCATATTGCATGATAAACCTATGGAAATAAATAAGGACTTAATGGTGACAAGGGAAGTGGTGGTAAGATAGGGTATCTACCTAATCCATGTTGCATGATAAGTGACACATATTACATGTGCATTTCGCTACATGGGCATCATTCATGAAGATGTTATGATGATTTTTTTTGCATTTAGTATAAAAAATAAGGTGAAACACATTCCCTTAAACCCTACCTCCCCATCATCTTAACAACTGACCCCACCATTACATACTTAGCACCTTAGGACCTCCATCTCAGATACTGACAATACAAATGGAGGTCAGGACTAGGGATTTTATGGAAGACCTAAACATTATTCATAAGGATATTATGATGAAATTGTTCGTTTGTACGTTGAGAGGAATTGCAACACATTAATGGTTCCGTAAATATTGTCCAAGGGTTGTGTCTTCAATTTCAAGTTTCATCAAAGCAATTTGCAAGATTTTGATATTGTGAGTAGGCTCTTGAAGAATTCTATGACGAGGATTTTTTCTTCAACATTGCATGGAAAGAAGGAAGAAACTTGATGACACTTTGCAAGCCTATGAAATAATCCCATGGATATGATTTTCAATAAGTTGGTTGAAAGGTCTAAGGCAATAAATTATTGGTCGATGTAGTAGAAAAGAAATACCTTCAGAGTGATGATCAACCCATCGTCTTATCTAAAGAGTTGCCAGAGCATCATGTAGTAGGGGAACAACCCCTAGTCACCTCCATCCCTGCAACAAGCCCCACTTCTACCAAATGATTTGGGCATTAGAAAGTATCTCTATGGTCAAAAAAGGTCCACTGGAGGCATAACACATCCTAAAATTGGTGATCACATCCTAAAATTGTATGATTCGGTGGCAATATCGACAAAAATCCCACCCTGTTTAAAAAAATGATGAAACTAGTGGAAGTGTGGAAAATTTTCGTGGAATAATCCACCCAGATGTAGTAGTGCCCCACACAAACTCCATGTTTGTTGGTTTATGTACTTGTTCAATGATATTGATCTCAATAATATTCAATAATATCCTAAGACACTTATTTCCAATCTTTGATTATGGTTAGGGAACAACAAACCATCCATGTTCACATGTTATGGTTTGAGGATGTGTTTATCACATTTCAACCTAAGAAGCAAGGTTTATGTATATAATATATTATTCCCCTCTCCCTATTATGGGAATGTAATAGAGACCTATCCATGATTCCCAACAAAACCCCCATGTAATCCATTGGGTCCACCCCCCTTCCATGAACATTGTCGCAACCCAAGCGTGCCCAAGTCAAATCCATTCCTCTATACAAGCATCAAAGATACCACACATTTTCTAGGTTTCAACATGCTCCTAACAAATGCCAAATTTTCATCCAAAGAAGGGCGTTCTCTAAGAAAGAAACCTCCTCCATGTGAATGTCACCAATTTGTTTGACTATCTCAAATTCCCTAAGGAATATTGTCATGAAAGCACTCAATTGAGTTCAAGAAACCACGTGGAAAATATGCTCACTACATGGAAAATATGGCAACTACATGGAAAATATGCTCACATGATTCAAGGGGTAATTTAAACTATTGAAAGCATGAACAATGGCACTTGTAGGTGTGCAACCCTTAAACTTGTGAAGAATCTTGTTAGAATGTTTCACTCCCAAATAACAGTTTCTCTCAACCCTATGTAGTGTTGAATTGTAAAAAGGCATACCCACAATAAGAGGAGGATGAATTAGAAGAATAAAGAATCATTTAGGGGAAAGGAAGACCATGGAGTAGACAACATGTCCAACAAAGGCACTCATTTTTTCATTTGTTGAAGGTCACTTATAGGGGCTTTATAGGGATAGAATTGTGAATCTCTTGAGTCACTACATCAAATGAAGATATGTTTTCTCCATTTGAAGTTCAATTTTAGGATCCGTTCACGGACAAAGTCCTTGAAAACTACGAAGGACATATTGATCAAACACTATGGCACAATTGAGATCCATAAGTTTTAATGTGTGTATATCATAGTGATTATGTGGTGTTTGCAAGGAACTACATGCTTCAGGTGAGCATGGTGAAAATCACCTGCTAGCTAAAGTTGGTCAAAGGCATGGTGAGTTAGTTTTTTTCGATGGAAATGGGAACTTCTAAAATGCGTTTTTGGAGTAATTATGGAAATAAGATATGTGAGAAAGGTTGGAGTAGTTATGGAAATAAGTAATTGGCCTCTTCCAATAACTACCATGCATGGCATGATAATTTTGTTGTCAGTGTTGTTCCATGGACACAAATAAATGAAGCAAGCACTACGTCAAATTAAGATATTTTTTTCCCTTTTGAAGTTCAATTTTAGGATCCTTTTAGGGACAAAGTCCTTGAAAACTACAAAGGACATATTGATCAAAAACTATGGCACAATTGAGATCCATAAGTTTTAATGTGTGTATATCATAGTGATTATGTGGTCTTTGCAAGGAACCACATGCTTCGGGTGAGAATGGTGAAAATCACCTGCTAGCTAAAGTTGGTCAAAGGCATGGTGGGTTAGTTTTTTTCGATGGAAATGGGAACTTGTAAAATGGGTTTTTGGAGTAATTATGGAAATAATATATGTGAGAAAGGTTGGAGTAGTTATGGAAATAAGTAATTGGCCTATTCCAAGACAAACAACTACCATGCATGGCATGATAATTTTGTTGTCAGTGTTGTTCCATTGACACAAATAAATGAAGCAAGCACTACGTCAAATGAAGATATGATTTTTCCCTTTTGAAGTTCAATTTTAGGATCCTTTCAGGGACAAATTCCTTGAAAACTACGAAGGACATATTGATAAAACACTATGGCACAATTGAGATCCATAAGTTTTAATGTGTGTATATCATAGTGATTATGTGGTCTTTGCAAGGAACCACATGCTTCGGGTGAGCATGGTGAAAATCACCTACTAGCTAAAGTTGGTTAAAGGCATGGTGGGTTAGTTTTTTTCGATGGAAATGGGAACTTTTAAAGTGCATTTTTGGAGTAATTATGGAAATAAGATATGTGAGAAAGGTTATGGTCATTTTCCATGGAGATATTCAACATAGTATATCACATTCCAAGCAAGGGAAAAATGATTCCCGCCCTTATTGAAGAACTTTTGTATGATCCTTGTAAGGATAAGAGTCTTGAAAGATACCATGATACCAACAACCAAATGATTCCCTAGAGTCAGGGTCCATAAACTATAGCATGTGTTTCAAGTTAACTAAGTGGTCTCTCCAAAGAACCATGCACCCAATGTGACCATGGATAGAATGAGTTGCTTATTGAATCCTTTGGCATGGAAAGTTAGTTTAATACCATGCAACCAACATCTCCCTAAATGGTTGCCTAAGAAACATGTGAAATATTATTTGTTATTATTGTTCTATGGAAACAAAGGCAATGAAGAAAATGGCATGTCAAACATAGTAACATTTGTTTCTCATTGAAACTTGATTAGATGAAACTTTTAATGACATTAAGGGTATTGAATTATATTGAGGGATTATTGCTGAAACAATATGTTGTAATTGGGATATGTAAGTTGTAATGTGAACATCCCATCACAATTAGGTGGGTGTTGCAAAGAAAAATGCACCTAAGAAGAGAATGGTTAAAATGACATGTTGATAAAATCCTTTAGCATAGAAAGTCAGTGTTCTACCATGCAACTAGCCTCTTCTAAACCAAGACCCTAACAACATGTATGGTCATGCAATCTATGAGAGAGGTTATCATTATATTTTTATGTAAAGAGAAAACAAATAGAACAAACAATGCATCAAATCGAGACAATTTTTATGTGTGCCATAATTGCAATATGTAAGTTGTAGTGTGTGTATTTCATGTTTAATAAGTAACCTTTATAAAGAATTGTTCACCCTGTGTAAGCATGGTAAATACGACGTGATGATTAGAGCTTCTAGAAGAGATTCCAATGGTAAATATGACTAATTTATTAAATGTTAAGGGCTTCCAGAAGATATTTTCTTTATCAGATTTGAACAACAGGATTAAAAGAACCTTGGAGGAGATTCAATTCCACATTTAGGGTTTTAAAGGATTTTAAAAATTTATTGATTTTGGCATCATTCCTGGTCAAGGTGGGGTCTCATTTATCGCTCCAGCAAGGGCACTCTCAGTCATAGGCCTACTCTGTCACTCTGGAAATGGTACTCTCAGTCGCTCCTCCTATGTCGCTTCAACAAGAGCTAGTGATTTTTCTGGTTGTCAATCTCACTCCTCCTCTGTCGCTCCAGCAAGGGAACTCTCAGTCATGAGGAGGTGAGGTTATTCTCCTTTGTCACTCCAGCAAGAGAACTCTCATAGGTCACTCTGTGTGGGGTTATTTTCCTCGATCTCTCGCTCCAACTCGCAATGGTTGCATGCACTCTCAAGGAGGTAATTCAAGCAATGGTCCACGAATTAGGAATTTGAGCACTGGGGAGGTTATGTCGTGCGGGTGAGGGATTATGAATCCTAATTTTGTTTGTATATATTTTGTATATTTTGTATATTATATAAGTTATATAATATACAATTTATATATTATACATTATATAAATTGTATATCATATAAATATATAAACTATATCATTATATCATTATAAAATATATAAATTGTATATACATCTTGCAACTGTAATAATTAATGTGAAAAAAGGGGAATATTATGCCCTAAATATGTTAACTACATGTGCACCCTACTCCACATTAACTTATTTCCATATATCTGCATATAATAGTTTTAGTTACAATATATAATCTTGAATTCCCTTCTTATTGGTATCTATTTAGAAAGGTCTTCGAAAATCCACCCTCTATTGGGAATAGGTTCACTCCTCAAATATAGGGCCTTGAAAACTACCCATAATCCTAGAAAATAGTTCAGAATACCATAAGTCATGTTGTACCAACATAAGTGACAAAAGAATGTTATCAATAATTTTGAATATTTCTGGAGGATGGGGCAGTACACCTTGGGTAGGTGTGCATAAGTTTTATAGATTTCACATGAATCACTTAAATATATCTTAGGGAAGGAACTCATTACTGTAGGGTTAGGTGTAACCCCTTTCCCAATGGCTATAGGAATCATTATAACAATGGTCGTTTGTGTTGTGTTATCCCTAGAGTTGGATTGAAAGTAGCATTAGGTGTGACCTACGAACCTATGTTTCCAAGGTACCTAGACATTGAATTGATTATGATGGCTTGCACCAAAACGTTCCTTTGAAATTATTATCTTTCCTGAAAGAGGAGCATCTTTGTCATTATGCAGCTAGGTATCATATATTTTGTACCTTGATATGTGAAATCGATATTGGAATCTCTAGTCATACTCTTCAATAGGTTCTCCCATAATTTACTTCATTTCCTTTAGCTCAATGAAACTTTGTTGTTATATCTGTGGCTTTTTGAATTCAACTAGAAAGTAAATTATTCAAAATACCATAAGTGTTAGACCAAAATAAGTGACAAAAGAATTTTATCAATAATGTTGAATATTTCTAGAGGATTGGGCACACCTTGTGTAAGTATGTGTAACTTTTATAAATTTCACATGAATAACTTGAATATCTCATGGGGGGTTTCTTGTCAATTTATTCATTATTATAATTAGTTAAGAACAAAAAACAAAGGCACACCCCTAAGACATGCTAAGAAAGCACAAGTAATCCATAAGTGCTAAAAGGGGCCTTCTAAATGACCTTCTATTAGGGGTGATGGAATTGACTTGTAGGGATAAACCTATGATTATCCACTTAATTTCATCTTCAAAACATAGTTTCACACATTGGGGCCTATGGACCTGCAGGCACTATATATTGTGAATACCTTTATCTTAATTATAATTTTTTTTACTATAAACGAAATAGAATTTGTATTATAAAAAAGTGTTGCAGTCGAGGCTAGGAGTAGATTACATGATGCTAATTCTTAGAGTTTTCAACAAACTTGAAATTTTTATAGTTCCATTCCTCCCTTCATATATTAGTGGGGAGATAAGATGAATTTTTCTACATGGGATACGTATGCCAATTTCCTAAGTACATGGATGCATTTTGAGAAATTGATTATAGAGGGAAATTGATGCTAGGGGAAACTTTCAATTCAAGGATAGGAATGAACAGGCCCATATCAAGTGAAGGAAGAGAATTAAGAAGGTACATGTGTTGTCCCATTCCATGTCAACAACAACGCATCCATTCACTGGGAACAAATTGATGACTCCACTAAATTAGGGTTTATGGTTTACATGATTAATTGATGATGGAAGAAAGTGGGCGTATGAGTCAAATTTGAGTCCAAAAACCCTCCCATATCATTAAGGCATGAGAATAGTCTATCCATGTCAAATTTCAATGCATTCAGAAATAGTTTGGAAAAATTTCAACATTGGCCCCATTCACAGGTCATTGTTGCTCGTGTCTAGTCCTAATACAATTTCCTTGTAAAATTTGTATAAGATATTTGGAGAATGATAATTTTGAAGGTGCTAGGCCTATTACTACACACCATAGTGAAATCACCTCTCATTGGCAGTCGATGTATTGATCCCTTTTAGTTTTGGGTTGTTAGTATTTTCAATTGCACACACCTTTCAATCTAGTCAAAGTTCAATCCTAGGGCGGGATTCGAGCCCCCCCTTCTCCCAACCTTCCCCCACCCCCTCCCCATCCATCTCTAACAAGGATGTTTCAGCTTTCACCTCCCTCATCGCCTCCCTTCCCAAGACGAACAAACAAACTCCCCCAAAGTTTATGAAAAAGATGGATCAAATCCCCTCAGTTCAGATCCAAGGAAACTCCAGAGGCCTCGCTCTCAAATTTGAAAAACAAGAACTCATTGGACAATTCACAAGAATCTGGCCCTCTCCATGGGCTATGGTGATATGGATCGACAAAAGATGGAAACCCCACCTGAAAGGAAATCTCTTGCATTTTCTATGCGAAAGAGGCTTCTTTTCTTTCCTCTTTGAAAATAAAGCATAAAGAGACTTCATCTTCATAAGTGGACCATATTTTATGGGCTCTAGAGGTATGTATCTAACTAGATGGACCCCAAATTTTAACCCTAAAAATGATATTCCTAATGCAGTCCCAGTTTCGGTTCGCCTCCCCTTCCTTCCTATGCATTGATGGAATAATGAAACTATTAGATTAATAGGGAATGCACTTGGGAAGTACATAGATAAAGAAGATCCTAAATATGGCCTCCAAGCATGTGCGTGCATCTGTGTAGAAGTGTATCTCAAAAAATGTCTGCCAAAAGCTATTAATATCACATTGGACAATTGGAACTACCTGCAACAAGTTGATTATGAACAACTACCCTTCAAGTGAAAAGTATGCCATGAGTATGGCCATTTTGTGAAGCATTGTCCCTAATACCCTCCTAAAAGCCCGAATGAAGAGTCTAAACAGTGACAACAACCCAGAAGAAAGAAGCAGCAGAAGCAGAGCATGAACCCCAAAGATATTCCCATGCCTCCCCATCCTAACAACTCTCAATATCCTAGATTTGTCATCCCACTCACGACCCAAGAGCCTTCTCGAGAATAACCACCCCCACAACAACCACAGATCACCCCCCCGACCCTGCCTCCCTCCCCTCAAACAATCCCCCCTGAGTCTCCTATTCTTCCCTCTGCACCGCCTTCACCCTCTCATCGGACTTCTCTGCCTGAAGAAGAAAATCCATAGAAAATCTCGAAGGAAGAGTCTGACTCAGATACCAACGCTTCCCCCATCAAGAAATTTAGAAGGAAATCAAACCTGCATAAAAGGGAAGCTTCAACCAGGAAGGAAATCGAACTAGGAAAGAAAACAACTTTGGATTAGCATGCTAGAAAAGAAACAAGGCAGACCAAGAACTAGAGTGGATCCAATCCCCATGAAGGGGGAAACCCCAAACCTTCTAAATGATAAAAGAAATCTCCTGGAATTGCAGAGGACTAGGGAGCCGACACAAGCTCTCATTGATACATGATCTAATTAAAGAAGAAAGCCCTCAAATCTTTCTTCTCCAAGAGACAAAAAAGACGGATACATATATCCTTCAGGATAGTAGTTACATCTAGCGATCATGCAAAGGCATGGCAATCAGCACAAGAGGAGCCTCCAGGGGAATCTTCACTTTGTGGAACCCCAACATCTTTTCTCTCCAATCTTGGAAATATACGATGCACTGGATCAAAACTTCACTTCTCCATCTACCAATAGGTAATATTCTAACTGTTATCAGTGTTTATATGCCTGTAATGTATCAAGAAAAAATTGACTATGAGTCCTCCTTACAAAATTACATACTAATGGCATAAAATTATGGACGGACTTTTTTCATCGATAGTATAGCAAATTCGTCACAAGATTATTACATTTGTCTCTCTTGCTACGATATCAAATGATGTAGCTTGGATTCATTTCATATTTGGTTTATCAACTTGAAATCTCAATTTGATACTTTGCAAGCTAGTTGGACCTTTAGTCAAATACAAATATGAAACTTGGAATCATTAACATATCTACTATAACAATATATGAAAAATAGATGGGTTTATGGTAATTTGCATGATGAATTGATGATGGAAGAAAGTGGGTGTGTCGGTCAAATTTGAGTCCAGAAACCCTCCCATATCGTTAAGGCATGAAAATAGTCCTTGAACATGGTGTAGTCCCCAAGATCCATTATTTTTGTACAAAATTACATACTAATGGCATAAAATTATCGACAAACTTTTTTTGACGATAATATAGAAAATTCGTCGCAAGATTATTTACATTTGTCTCTCTTGCGACGATATCAAATGATTCTTTTATTCATTTCATATTTGGTTTATCAACTTGAAATCTCAATTTGATACTTTGCAAGCTAGTTGGACCTTCAGTCAAATACAGATATGAAACTTGGAATCACTAACATATCTACTATAACATATGAAAAATAGTTGGGTTTATGGTAATTTCCATGATGAATTGATAATGAAATAAAGTGGGTGTGTCAGTCAAATTTGAGTCTAGATCAAACCCTCCAATATTGTTAAGGCATGTGAATAGTCTATCCAGCTCAAATTTCAATGCATACAAATACAGTTTGAAAACATTTTGGCGTTGGCCCCATTCACATGTCACTGTTTCCCGCCTCTAGTATCTTGATGGTGTTGATTAAGAAATCAACGAAATAGAGGGATTTTTCATCACAACTATGACATAGATACATTGTATATACATTAATGTAGAACCTGAAAGAAAAATGAAGAAATACCGACGAAAGCCTAAAAATTGCGTCAACCAAATTGGGTACTCTGAATGAAAATTAGGGTTTATGGTTTACAAAATTACATACTAATGGCATAAAATTATCGACACGCGTTTTTCGATGATAGCATAGAAAATTCATCGCAAGATTATTTACGTTAGTGTCTCTTGCGATGATATCAAATGATTCTTGGATTAATTTCATATTTGGTTTATCAACTTAAAATCTCAATTTGATACTTTGCATGCTAGTTGGACCTTCAGTCAAATACAAATATGAAACTTGGAATCATTAACATATTTACTATAACATATGAAAAATAGGGTTTATGGTAATTCTAAGAAGATTCAAATAGGTAACAATATTGATTAAATCTTATACGATCATGATGGTATAAAAATGAAAGAGCTTCTCTTGGTTGCAAGAATAATTTATCCTCTACTTAACGAGGCCAACCATGTGAAGGTGGAATCTCACATGGCCCCTCCCCTCCCCCTCACATCACTCTCAATTGATCCCCAAAACCCAATCTATAAAATATAAAATAATCGAAAGCAGCGTCCTATTAAGATTCATGCATAGAAACTACAAAAACAAAAATTAATGAAGGCACATGAAATTATGTGTTTCTAAATGATATTTTTAGTCAGCTACCACGTACTTTACTATATTGACAACTATTTTCAGGTTTCAAATAATAATTAAACAATATGTAACCTAGGATATAAAAACGTCTCATAAAACTTTAAAACATGTAATTAACCCATGACATTAAAAGTAAATTATTTTAAGAGAATAATTCATACAAATTAAAATATTATATAGTCACGTACCTAATCCAACCTCAACATTTGTGTAATCATCCTTATTCTCTTTCTTGATCTTCTTTATTGAACTTGACATCTGTATCATCATCTGGTTCCGAAACAATGTTGAAAGGATTGATGATATCATCATCATCATCAATGTCATTTTTGAGCATATTTTCATCGACATCATCATCAGAAATTGAAATATTGTCTCCTACGCCTAGATCATGATCTTCTTCGTCTTCTTCATCAGTCGACCCTCCATGCTCTTCCGGCTCTGTCTGATATTATGTCGAATCATCTTCTTCATCTTCAATATCATCTTCTTCCTGTAAATGAGTATACTTAATTGGCCTTCCTGTTGGATCATATCTAACAACAAATGACCAATCCCTTTCACCTAGAACATTTGAGTAAAATACCTGTTCACATTGGCTTGGAAAAACATAGCGATCATATCCTCTATCAAACATCTTTGTTTTAATCATTGGAAATCCATTAGCATGTTGAATACTAGTTCTTTCCTCATCACGTTCATGCATTCGTAACCTATACCATTTGACATCGAACAATACTAATTTGAAGGAATTAAAGTCACACTCAAGTATATCGTTTAAATACCCATAGTATCTATTTTCAGATTCTCGGGGATGTATGTCACTCCTAAAGGAAACATTAGTAACCTGGAATACTGTAGTTATCCCACTATCAGAAGTTTTTCTTGTTGCATCCAATTGTTTGATGCAAAATTTATGACCATTGCACCACATAGCCTTGTGGTGTTTCAATTGCAATATGTTAGATATGTAAAAGATGCATTTTAAATTAATAAATTAACATATATTTATATAACTTCAAAAGTATTTGAAAAATACAGTACACATGTAGTCACATTAGTATAATATAAAATAACTAAATAAAATGGGTGAAATTGCTTACCTGTCCATCTTTCAAACCATATGCTAGATCAATTTCCCTCTGCATAACATTGGCATCTCCATTACAATGAGCTTTTCTAACCAATTTAAATAGTTGTTTCCATGATAACCTACCTCCATTATGTTGTTTACATATTTCAATCCATACATTCATCCAGTCAAGATTGTTTGCAATGCATAAATGCAGTGCATCCCACTCTAGAGAAACTAAATCAAACAAACATAATTCACCAATATTAAATATTAGCTATAACGTACAATATGTAGGTAATTATAAATATTTATAATTTATGAAATAAATTATATTAATATATTAATGAGTATGATCATATATACACAAAAATGAAACTTTATATGTATTAATAATACAAATTTTCACAATTATTAATATATTACCTCTCATTTTTTGCATTCTACCTTTCCCCAACAGATGCTCTTGATCTTCAATTTTTTTGATGGAGTTCACATCCCAAATGTGATCCATTGCATGCATAGTTGGCACTGCTAATTTAGGAAGATACTGACTAATATACACCATGGATTGATATACCATATATCCCTCCACCATAGAACCCTCAGGATGTGCTCTTTGTCTTACCAACACCTTAAATGATTTCAAGTGCCTCTCCACCATCCACATTGACATTGAGTGAATAGGTCCACAAATTTCAGTCTCCTCAACTTGGTGTATGAGGTAGTGTTCTTGTGCATTGAAAACTGTAGGAGGTATATACTTTTTCATTTCACACATTAGACGAGGAATTTCTCTCTTCCACTACTTTATATCATCTTCATGGATTTATTTCAATGAAAACCATCTACATGAGATCGTGACACAAGAAAATAACATGTTTCAACATAAGAACATAATATAATATATTACATTACATTACAAGTAAAGCATGTGTAATTAAGTACAACAATAATTTGAAAGAAAAATTTTCATATAAATCACAACTACGTCTTACCTCATGTATTTTCCAAGATCATATATAACTTGTTTGACATTGTTATGAAAGTCGTTTGGGAGAGATAACGGTAGAACATACTGTAACAACAAAATGAATCGTTATTTGTTTTGACCAAAGTAGACAAAAAAAAAAGATCTATAAGGCCAATAGATATAAATATGTATACCAAAATTATTACCTTAATGAAGGTATGCCAATCATGTGTTTTTACCCCACCAAATTCGCCTTTATTTGTTAAGATATTTTTTATGTTTGAAGAAAAACTTGTGGGAAATTTAATTCTTTGAATGACCTCTTTTACATCATTGCTTTGTTGCTCTGTTAATAATCATGGAAGGTTATTTCGGTCTAGGTACTCCATCTGATCTATTTGAATATCGGATCACACTTCACATTGCATGATTGGCTTCCTGAATGTTAGTACAAATTTTGAAAAAAAAATATTTGTCCCTCCTACCATCTATGATTTGCCATAATGTTTCAGTCACATTCTTCCCGATATGCATTGTATCAAACAAATGAGCTATTTTTAGCTCCTCATAGTAGGGAAACCTCATGAATTGAGCAAGATAAGATTTCATTCCATGTGGAAGCCCATTATTAATACATTCATGATGATTGCAGCCTTCATGAAGCATAAAAGAAATCATAAAAATTAATAATTATCAAATACGGTAAAATAAATTCAATGATTAAAATAAACATTCAAAACATTACATGATCTACTATACATTATGAAATTGAGTACCTT
>ML786403.1:214828-256216 GCA_009831015.1 Picea engelmannii | reverse complement strand
TTGTCCCGCATTTACAAGTGATAAATTCATCTTCTTTGTATGGGCTCTAACAATGTACTCAACTCCATTTTTAAACAAGTGATACTTATTCTCATGACGATGAAAAATTGCTTTTCTATCATATAAATATGGGCTTCCCAACAAAATACCACAGATATCCAAAGGAATAACATCAAGCTCTACCTCATCGATAAAATTTGCAGTGATAGCAAACCTAAGTTTTCACCTTCTTGCCACCTGTAATTTAGCATTATCACATATCCAACCAAGAGGGTATGGCTTAGGATGTGGAATTGTTTCCAATTTTAATTTCTTAATAGTTTCTTCAGATATAAGGTTTGCTTGAGATCCAGTATCAAATAGAGTATCTATCTTGGTATTCTTTGAAACAACCCTTATGTGAAAAAGTTCGATTCTTTCTTTTTCTTGTCAAGTTACATTGAGATTATTGTTACTTGAAGAACTAGTACTTGCAATAGAACATTTACCTTGATAACCCATGGATGTAATATTTGTTTCATCACTTGAATCAGAACCTAAATCATGTTGTATGGTTGTAGTAGTCTTTGACTTCCCTTTGTTGCCAAACTTTTTGGGTCTTCTTTCAGGATGAAGTTTCCAACAATGGTCTTCATCATGGCCATCTTTTGAACAATGTTTGCATGTAAATTTTTCTCCCTCTTTCTTAATAGCAGCATTCTTTTTCCCATTGCCCTTGAAATTCCTCTTTCCTTTGTCTCCATGACTAAAAGGCTTCTTGTTACCCTCATGAGTTTCATTCCTTCCTCTTGCGTCCAAATGAGTGGCCTGAACACAAACTTCATCTAGATTTGAAGGATTAAACGTGAGTATTGTATGTCTCAAATAACTATGTAAAGCTCCAATGTATTTGAGTAAAGTTGCTTGAAAAGACAAATCTACTCCCAAAACCAAAGTGCTTCTCTTAAATTCTTGAGTAAGGCTTTGCACATTTTGTCCTTTAGCTTGTCTAAAATTTTTCCAATCCATAGTAGTTTTTTGCATATATGCCAATGGGTAAAATTGTTTTCTAATTGCAACAATAAAATCATTCCAAGAGGTTAAAATTTTACCATGTTTCTTCATGTCCTCTTGATTCTTGGCTTCCCACCAAATGAGTGTTGCACGGTGCAATCTTAAAGAAGCAAGTTGAATCTTGGTTTCATCATCTTGAATTTTTTGTATCCTACAATACACCTCAATCTGATGAATCCAATTATCTAATTTCTTAGCATTTATCTCTCCATTGTACATTGGCAATTCAAATTTAATATCAAGCTTTAACAAAGGAATTTGTGAAGGAGTTTTACCATGTCCTTTTGGAGAATTTGGAAGACGTCTTGAACTGGTAGAAGAAGAAGAACAAGATGGAGGTGAGGGTGGTGGAGAAGCACCATTCCCTCCATTTCCATTTGGAGTTTTATCACCACTGTCTCCCTTGTGCTTTGAAGGGTTGGACCCTTCACCTTGCAACCTTGTATTCCTTTCTTCCATCAAGAGTTTCATCATTTCTCTCATTTCCATGAAATCCTTTCTGAGATCTTCATCTTCTGTAGGAATATGTTCATGACTCTCTTCATGAGACATACTTGGTGAATGCCTCCTTGAAGCTTGTGGTGATGATATAATCTTTCTTCTTGAAGGATGAGAAATTGGCCCTACAAGTTGACCTTCTCCTCTTGTGAGTTTCAACCTTGTGAGCATCAGAAAACAAAACACATGAAAATAATCAAGTCTTCAAAAACCTATGCTCCGATACCAACTTGATCTAAAAATATTCTTGAAAATATTTGCAAGTTTTATTTCATGTGTTCAAATGTAAATGGATCAATTTTGAAAACACAAATTTTATTGAAATAGCATATTCAAGATGCATATAAATAGCAGCAAATAACAAAGAACAGAAAACACATAACATAGCAAATGATAAAGGAGTTCACCCCTCTCTTGGGCTACATCTCCTGGTCCAGCTTCCAATGGATCTTTTGTATTATTTTCTCAAAGTTCTAAAATATGTGCTTTTCAATGCTCAAAACTCCAAATATATGGCTACAATGGCTTTAGAATGTCCAAAAACCCTTAGCTGGGCTTTTTCGGCACCTCATTTGGCCAAAAATTAAAGAAGATAGGCTTCCTGGAAGTTCCCCTTCAAACTTGTTGTCTCTGGATCTCCAAAATGCACCCTTGCCTCCTCAACCTAGCCCCCATGCACATATATGTGTAAAAACCAAGCACCGGGGGCAACCACACAACCGGTGCGAACTGTAGGACGGTTACGTGCCTTAGCCCCTAACTGCCAAGGCCGAGGGCACATGGGCCACCATATGACCGCACGTATATTTAAAAAGGGATATGTTTAAAACCAAATGGTAACGATCGGGCGCACGTCAGTGGTTCTATACATGTACACATATGATCGAGGCTCATACAAAAAGGGTTATGGTTAAACATGTCGCGTCGGTGGTTATATTGCAATGTATACGACCGAGGGTCGGGGCTAAGCCCCGGCCTGGACCACACCCCATACAACAACTATTGCAATTTAAATATATTGTTTCACATATATATAATAAGAACTACATGTGGGTGCTCCAGTTGGGCGGCCCTTCCCAAGGCTTTACCCCTACCCAGAGGTCGCGGGGTCAAATCCGACCAACAACATAAATTTTAAACCACTATCCAGGGGACACGTGGCATTCATTGATTGGGCCACGTGTCACCATCCCATTTGCCGCAAACAAGCCATGTCATATGCCAAATTTCCACATGACTACCTTCCATGTGTCATACGGCCCTTCCACGTGTCGTATGGCCCTGCCACATCAGCATCCATACGGACTGTATGGATTGTACAGTCAACACATTTTTTTTGCATGTTTGTCCTTTTGAACGGAACATGATATCTCTCTCATCTAACGTCCATTTGAACCCAAACAAGTTGCGTTGGGTTCGTGACAACGGAGCCTACACTCTCGTTCTATTTGAATCAATTCCGAGCACTTTGAATTTTGAGAAAAATTTGATCCCCTAGATCAGTGAAGCACTTCAGAGTTTTTGGAAGCAAATGCTACATCAAAAGAGAAGATGGTAGAATGGGAAAGTTTGACTCTTGTGTGGAAAAAGGAATACTTGTTGGTTACTCAAGTAGAAGGAAAGAATACAAGTGTTACAATCTAAGATTAAACAAAGTTGTGGAAAGTATCAATGTAACAATTGATGAAACAGGCAGACCAGAATCAAAAAAAGAAGAAAACAAATCAATGGAACAACTTTTTGAAGAAGAAGATGAAAAAGAAGAAGAAGAGGAAGATGAAGATGAAGAGAATTCGACAGAAGTAGACGAACAAATTCAACAAGTATCTCCAAAGACACCTAGAAAACAAGTACAGAAGAATCATCCTTCAAATCAGATTATTGGAAACAAAGATGCAGGAGTTGAGAATAGAAGAAAAATCCGTTCACAAGAACAAACACACCTAGCAGTCTTATCTACAATTGAACCAAACTGTTTTGAAGAATCCAGCAATGATGAATTTTGGAATAAGGCCATGGATGAAGAATTGGATCAAATAGAGAAAAATGACACTTGGGAATTGGTTCCAAGACCAAAGAATACGAATGTGATTGACACAAAATGGGTTTTCAGGAATAAATTGAATGAAGATGGACAGGTTACAAGGAACAAAGCTAGATTGGTATGTAAAGGATATGCACAGATTGAAGGAATCGACTTTGAAGAGACACATGCCCCAGTTTCCAGAATGGAAGAAATTTGTTTTCTTTTAGCTTATGCATGCTCCAAAAATGTTAAATTATATCAGATGGACGTAGAATCAGCTTTTATGAATGGGGAACTTGAAGAAGAAGTCTACATTGAACAACCAAAAGGATTTCAGTTGTTAGAGAACACAGACTATGTGTGTAAATTAAAGAAGGCTTTGGATGGTCTAAAACAGGCTCCTAAAGCATGGTACTCTAGACTGGATAAGTATCTACAACAGGAAGGGTTCAGAAAAGAAAGTGCAGACAACAACCTCTACATCAAGGTAAGTCAAGGTAATATTTTATTAATTGAAGTTTATGTTGATGATATTATTTTTGGTAGTGATGATGATAGTTAAGCCAGAAATTTGCAAAAGACATGCAGAGTGAATTTGAAATGTCATTACTTGGAGAACTATCCTTCTTTCTAGGACTTCACATACATCAAAGCAACCAAGGAATTTTTATTTCTCAAACCAATTATATCATAAAAATGCTAAAGAGGTTTGGAATGGAAGATTGCAAACCAGTTATCACTCCCATGCAAACCAGTTGTAACTTGAGCAAAGATGATGATTCAAAGTCTACAGATCAGAAGCAATATAGGTCAATGATTGGCAACCTGCTATATGTGACAACATCCAGACCAGATGTAATGTAGGCAGATGGACAAGTGGCACGATTTCAAGTAGCACCAAAGGAATCACATGTATTAGCAGTAAAGAGGATCTTTAGATATCTCAAAGGAACAGAAGAGTTTGGATTATGGTATCCAAAAGGAAAAGATCTATCACTTATGGCCTACATAGATGCAGATTGGGCAGGTTATATTGATGACTGACGAAGCACCAGTGGAGAAATGTTCTACCTAGGTGAGTGTTTGGTATCATGACTAAGAAAGAAACAATCATTGGTATCTCTATCTATACCGAGGCTGAGTATATTGCAGCAGCAACATGTTGTACACGGGTTCTTTGGATGAAACAAACTTTGACAGATATGCAGGTTAATTATGATGAGCACATTCCAATATATTGTGATAATACAAGTGCCATCAGTATCTCAAAAAACCCGTGATGCACTCCAAGACTAAGAACATTCCAATCAAGTATCAATTTCTACAAGAACAGGTTGCAGAAAAGAACATCATAGTTGAGTATGTGGGCACAAAAGAACAAGTGGTAGACATCTTTACAAAACCACTTCCACGAGAAGCCTTTGAATATCTTCGCCAAAGACTTGGAGTTATTTCTACTCCAAAACTGAATGTTTTTTGAATGCTTTTTGAATGCTTATATTATATGTCTTAGATGTACATGAGGAAGCACCATAAGAGGATAGTATGTCAGGGGGAGCAACCCCGGATGGAAAGATACCTTTGCCATTGATGAAAAAGGGGGAGAGATTTATCAGATGCAGAGGACAGAAGTATGGTTCCAGGAGGATCCAATTTATCAAATGTAGAGGATAGAGGCATGGTTTAAAGGGGAGCATGAGTGATATGATTTCAATGTTGCATCAGAGTGTTGCCATCAATGCCAAAGGGGGAGATTGTTGATTAAGGTTGGTTGTCATTGATGTCAACCCTTGAAGAAAGAATTGTAGCATAAAGGTTTGGGTAATGGAACCAATAGTGTTTGATGTAAATATGACTCATTATTGTTTTGTCATGGTTTATAAGAAGTAAATATGGATGAACTCCAAAGTGGTCCCCTTATGGTGAAATCCCTCACGGGAAGATGCTTTGTGGAGTAAGAGAACCCATGCTTAATTGTGGAATAATGAGATGAAGGAAAGTGAATTTGTCAGGGAAAATATCCTAGATGGATAGTTCTTTTCATGTCATTTTTGGTGGTATGTGGAACATCACATAATTCCTCACGGTTAGAGAGTTATGGCCATGAGAAGTTGGAGACCCCAGGTTTGGGTAGTGGACCCAAGTTTGTTTGATGGGTAACGGTATGAGTTATGATACATTTTCAGATAATACTATTCTATATGGATATTACATGTCATGCCATTTCTAGTGGTATGTATAATGTCACATAACTTTTCACGGTTTGAGAGTTATGGCCTTACGAAGTTGGAGGACCCTCATATGTCATCTAGAAGCCCCAAAATGTCAAAGTAATCAAAGTGGTTTAAGAGATTTTAAAAGGTAAATTATAAAGTGAAGTGATGAGTGTATTATAATTCAAAGTGAATAAAAAATAAATTATTTCAATAATCATTTTAATGCAGAAATTAGAAGTGGACCCAACCCTAAAATAAGGAAAGTGGGGCCAAGTGACCTAGAAGATGTTTTTAAGGAAGCTACTTGGAGAGTATAAATAAGAGGCAAGGCTCTCTCATTTCAATAACACTTGAGAATATTGAATATATATAGGTGTCTAAGCTATGAAAATGATATATAAGCCAAAATTCTGAGGAAAGTGAAGAAAAGAAGGCCGAAATTCAAGGAAGGATAAATTATTTTGATGGTGTTTTCTAAGGTATGTTATTTTCAGGTCATCTCACCATTTTTTCTATAACTTTTTTTATATAATGACTCAGATCCTGAAATTTCAATGCAAGTGTGAAAACATATCCAAGTATTTTTGGTTAAAAATCCATCTTGTGGGTCATTTTATTTTGGGAGTTACAATGTGGAAAGTAGGGTTTGTGGTCAGTCCTGAAACTAGTCAAAATCAGGTGTTTCGGGTAAAAATGTCATAAATTCTTCATAACAAATCCAAATTAAGTGAGACAAAATGTGTTGGTTAGGGTACAGTCTTTAGTATTCTTTGTAATAGTTTCAGATCATTTCATCAAATATTTTGTGTGGGGCACACTCTACAAGGTTGCTCTCTAGAATAAGCCAGAATTCAGCAAGGTATGTCATTTTTTCCATAACTCCTTTTCTGAGAGGTTCCAAGTAGTGCCACTTGGAAGAATTGCATAAAACACACTAAGAAAATTTTATATTAGTTTCATATATTTATACATTATAGGTTCAAAGTTATTATTACTTCAAGTTAGGGTTGTTGACTAATCCAAAACTAGGCATGTGAGACTAAAGAAAAGTTGGATGAAAATGTTAGTCTCTTGTTTTCAAAGTTAACAAAGGTTTGCAGGAATGTGATCATATACACCAGGTCTATTACAGAGCTACAAATCAGATTTGGATGATGAAATTGATGAGGGATTTTGATTGAGGTACATGTTGAGTACATGGTTGAGACAAGTAGTTGATGTGTTGACGCACATACATGAGGTGTATAGTTGATGATGTTGGTACATATTGATGAGTCATAGTTGATGAGTAGTTGACACATGATTGGTACATACTTGGTACATGGTTGGATGCACTTTTTTATGGTATAGTTTGATTATAGGTTGGTGCATGGTTGATGCACTTTTTTATGCTATAGATTGATTACAGGTTGGTGCATGGTTGATGCACTTGTTTATGGTACATGTTGATTACAGGTTGGTGCATGGTTGATGCACTTGTTTGTGGTACAGGTTGATTACAGGTTGAGGTACAGGTTGATGCATGGTTGATGCATGGTTCAGATTTATTGGTACAGGTTTACAGAGGTATATCTCACAGTGATAGTGTGGCAGTGGTTCCATCATTCCACTTCTACTTCAGGGTGGCAGGATGGGGCAAGGATAGGTGGTTGTAGCTGGAGAACATTAGGGGTTGTAGCCTCCTTCTGGTTGTAGCCAGAGATTTGGGGAGTTGGAGCTTCCATCAGGTTGTAGCCTGAGAAACTAGGGGGTTGGAGCCTCCTTCCAGTTGCATCTAGAAAACAAAGGAAGTTGGTGCTTCCAATGAATGTAATTCTTCAAGAGATATAAGAAAAAACATTATGTGGTTTTCTCCCGATTTGGGTTTCCACATAAAACACTGGTGTATTGTGTATGTGTGTGATTGTTTATTTATTACTACTCATTATTGGATAGTAATTCTACATTGATATAACATTTGAAGAAAAAGGATTATAATTACGTTATTACTGATTCACCCCCCCCCTCTCACTAATCCAACATTCCTTCTTCTGATCTTCTGAATATTTCATTTCTTTGTGTAGTTGCTTGACTTGCAACTTTTTTTCACCCTTTGAAAATGAAGGAACTGCATCATGCTTCTTAGAAGTGCCAACTTCAGAGTGTGCATCTTCCTTGTTGTATCCAAGACTAGATCTATCATTTGGAAATATTTAACTATCTAGGATTTGATCCAAGATTATTGATTTGTTCATGAACTTGAAATGAGTGTTTTACTTCTCAACTTTTCTTCTGAGATCAACTACTTTTGATTCTGTCTTATGGCATGCTTATTATTTTTCATTTACCTAATTCTTCAATAGTTCTTCTATGCTTTTGGATTCTTCAAGTTGGGTCCTTAGATTGACATTGATTTATTTTCTTTCTTTAAGCTTCAAGGATTTTGCTAAGCACATCATCTACCTTCTTATTTTCTTCTACTTGACTAATTATTTCATTCTTCAGTCTCTTGATCTCTTCTTCTTTTTCTTCTAGCTAAGTCCTTTGTTCAGATATGACCTTTTTAGTTGTTTCACTTTCTTCTTGTTTCTTGAGCATTTTTTTTAGTGCCATGGTATGACTTTGGTACTTTTCTAGAGCTTCCTTATTATTTATTTCAATATCCTCAAAAACATATGAATCATATTTTGTTTCCACGCTAACTTCTTCTAAACCATCTATAAATTTCTTTTTAGGATTCAACAAATATTCCTCTTCATCTATAAGATAATTGTTAGTTGATTCTACACAAACTTATTCTATTGCAACCAAATCTTCTTCTTTATTTGCAAGAGAACATTCAACATCATTACATTTAGAATTATTGCAATCAAAAGATTTTGGAGGGTCTTTACCTTCAATGATGATTGTGTTTTGCTTCATGTCCTTGATGGGATTGTCTTTTGTGTCTTGTCTTTTGTCTTGATATGCCTTCTTTAGCTTCAACCATAGGTCCTTGGTGGAGATACATTGTCTTATGATTTCTTTAACATAACCTGAGATTTCATTGAAGATAGTCTTGAATGCCACTACATTGTTCTTCTTTGCTTCCTTTTGAGCTACAAATTTTGATTGTTTCTTTGAGGGAACTCATCCAGAAAAAATTGTGTTCCAAACACTTGTTCCTTTTGACTTCAAATACCCTGTCATTTCTATTCTCCATATCGAGTAATTTGTCTCATCAAATAAGGGAAAAAAATTTGTAGAAGGCACAACATTTCCATCCATTTGTGTTTCCATCGATATCCTTAAAGATTGTAAGGATTATAGTAAAGGCCTGCTCTGATACCAATTATTGGACACATCGACCCCATTGAGAGGGGGGTTGAATCAATGTGTGGCTCCTTTCAAAATTATTTCATTCTTTAGTTAGAAACTTCTTCAAACATTAGCATTCATTACTTGCATTCACAAATAGTTTCTTTCAGGTAAACATATATCAACAACATTCATCAATAATAAAAAACTATGAACCATCATCACAATGAACACAATGAGCACTAGACATATGTGTAATATTTGTGTATTATGTTGTTACATGAAGAATACAATCTCTAGGGTTTATCAACACCAACTGAAAAGAACACCAACTCCAAGAGAGTACCCACTCTCAAATACAAGACTCAACTTGTAGATAGAAGACAATATGTCCAATTGTAACAATAGTATTCAAATATTTCCTATAGGTACATCACCTGTATATACTATAGCACACATATGTATGAGAGATGTCTTCTTGAAAACTATGTATGTACATGACCTGTCCTCTATCAGCCTACATACAACCTTAGAAAACTAGGGTTTTGGAACTCCAAAATTTTTGTCCCTTCAGACCTTTTTTGCCTCTATAACATTAGCTTTTAACCTGTCACTGTATACCATATCATCCACCATATGCATATATGTACCATGTCATCAATGAAGCATCTCCAAAAACATGTGCATGTCCCTCATGCATACATAATCATACAACATAGATATCCCTCAAGTAATTACAAGTATATCAGTATTGTATCATACTCAAGAGTGCTTCTCACTCAGCCAACCAACCAATATATACCATATCCAAGTATAAAACCAACCATATCAAGAATGCCTCAAGCATTCACCATATCATAATGAAATATAAAAACAAACATGTAACCATACCATAACTTTTGTAGTTGATCTGAACCTGTAGAATGTTGACCTCGGAACTTGCTTTCAGACTCTAGGTACCTGGAACGAACATCTACTTAGCTTTTCATGACCTTTTTAAAATGTGCATTGCCTCCTCTTCTACATCCTATGTATGTATGCGCTTTCCTCCATTTCATCCCTTGTACATACATGTATTCCTCCACTGCATCCCACGTACACTTCAAAAACTAGGGTTTTTCTCAAATTATACAACTCTAAAAATTTCAATGTCAACCCTCCTTTTCTACCTCACACTTGCGTAACTTCAGATGTATCAATGAGTACCTGAAATAAACCTTTCACAAAATAACAAATATTCAATGTGATCAATATATGGATTATAATAATGAATTCCTGAAACTTGGCTCTAGCCACACTAGCATCCTTTTATTTCACATAAATACTTTTCAGAGAATTATCTATTGCCTAATAGTATTTCTAAATAGTATCTACCTTTTGATATAGATCTTGTTGAACAGCTTCCAACTTCTCATTGATTTCAGATGCTTGTGCTTTGAAAGTAGTGATGTCGATTGTTGTGTTCTCCATTAGGACTAATTTGGACTGCATTTTCTCTATAAAACTGTCATATTGAGTAATCGTGGATTTGTTGGTTTGTGAACTTTGGTAAATCAGCTCGAGTTTCTCATGTAACTGCTTCATCTGTTGATAATAATTTAACATGATTTTCTCTATGCCTTGATTCATTCTGCTCCTGGCAGTCTATTCTGTGTGTTTCAGTTCATTTTGCAATTGTTCCACCAAGAGATATTTTTGTTACAATTGCTTGTTCAGATTATCCACTGAACATTGGTTGGGAGTGGTGAAAGCCCCCAATGAATCTGCAACCTCTTTGGAAAACTCGGGATCATTTTGGCCTTTTCCATCATATACTATTTTCTTCCTTTTAGTAACTACTCCATATTTTTTCTAAGACTCTTTCTTTACAATAAATTTCCTTTTCTTGTTGAAAAAGAAACTTGAGGGAGGAATTTCTTCAGGAAAGATAGGAGTAATTTTGTCTATGTGAATGACCTTCGAACTAGGAGTTCCAAAACTAGTCGCTAAAGGATTTAATGAGGCAATAGGAGAGATAGTTGTTATGGATATTTATGGACCTATTGTGCTTAGGATGTTAGCATAAGTAATTGATGTTGAAGGGGAAACAATGTGTCCCTGCTTCATCAAAGATTCAAAGTGGGCTAATATTTGTTGATCATGTAGACCTAGTAGTGATTTTTTTATCTCTTTAAATAATCTGTCTAAACTCTTCAATACTTATTCATATTTTTCCTCAGTGGATCAAATTGGATGAGATTTTGTGGATTTATCTTCCTGTGAATATGGAATGGGCCTTGGATCTCCTTGTAAAATATTAGGAAAGTTGTTGTGTCTATGCTTTTGGAAGCTGAGGAAACCAGCCTATTGGTCTGGAGGAAGATTCTGAAATCTATTTTGAAATTATTCATAGGATCTAGCTCCCCTCAAAACCTCATCATAAGTATACTCTTCATAGATTTTTCTTTTCATGTTGAATTGATCCATGTGGATATTGGTGGCCACCCACCTATTCCAACTGGATCCTCGTATCTATTTTTGTTCAACACATTCTTTTGTACTGCTTTGTAATTGTGGGTTATACACTTTTGGGGTTGTCTGAGGCCCCACACATCCTCTAGATGGATATGGGTGGCCTCTCAGGTAATCCAACTGGCTTATTTTGAATGTTTTCATGTCAACACATCTTCTTGTACTTACAGGCCTATTTTGGGGCCCTAAACGTTTGTTTTTTGGCTCTCCATGGTCAAACAGTAGAGGGAGTCAGATTTTGATGGTAGAATGTGTATTTCTATGAAATACCTTTCCAACGGGCTATCACATGCCTAAAATGGAGGTCGTATGGAAACTTTACGGCCCTAGGAAGTTAAGGTACCAAATTACACCAACTTACATATAGGGCTGATCCAGATTATTTTCGATACGAAATGAGAGCGGAGATATAACACAGAAATATTCATAGATATTGCAAGAGAGACAACAATATAATAGAGATATAGTGGAAATATAACAAGAGTCACAGATATACAGTAATACACGATTTCTATTAATGAAATAAATGTACAGAGATTGTAAAAGTATAGAGTGAAAGACTCGCTAGAATGGTGGTAGCTTATCTCTGAGAAGAGATGTGATGGCTACTCGCATTCGCAAGAAGATGATTATTAAAATGAGGCTCTAAAATACTTTTTAACAAAATTAAAATCCAAAACCCTAACCCCAGAAGATGAAAAGCCAAAAGGTTTGTGGGCCCCGATGGGGGGTAGTTGATACATCAGCTTCCCAGGGACGTAACTTTTGCATACGATCTTCGTTTGGGGTGCTCAATAGCTCGTTGGAAAGATCTATCTGAGAAATACAACTTTTGGGTGAGAAAAATTGATCTATGATCCATGTTTCTCCCCTTTGTCTCAAAAAAACATCGTTTAGAGCCTCAAAATGGCCCCGGAAGTTAAAAACTGTTAAAAATAGTAAATTATAAAAATTGTCAAAAACATGGTTTGGGCCAGTTGGAGCAGGTGGGTGGCCACCGATATCCACCTGGATCAAGGGCCCACATAAATTTTGGTGTTTCACCTTCTAGGGTTAGGTTTTTGGATGTCTAAGGTTTTCGAATTCATGAGTAATATAAAAAAGGCCTATGGAACCTAATTGTAATCCATTATGTTCAGAAAAATGCGTGTAGAAATCACATCTCTTTTCAGAAATAGCTACCACCATTTGAGCAAGTTTTCAGTTCTGTAGCTTTACAGTTTCATCCTATTTCATTATTTAATGAAAGATATTGTTCACTGGATATTTGTGTTATTATCCATATCTCTGTGTTTATTGTATTCAGTCTATTAATTAGTTTGTTCTACCCCTAAATCCGTATCAGTGGTATCTGAGAGGTCTTCTCTTCATTTATTTTTCTTTGTGCATGTCCCCGACAAGATATGGGTACAAGAATTTGGGACTCAAACCAATCAATCCATTACCAAATCGGTCACACCGAGCCTAAAAACAACCCATGGTGGATGAAAAGAACTATGATGGAGCAAGAGATCCTATTAAAATGTTACTCAAGAAATCCCTCACGCGAAAAAGAAATGAAATGATGGACAACTTCACACATATCCTTCGATGGTTGCCCACAGGAGAAGCATATTCATCAAGCGGCCATGCAACCCCCTTCAAGGTACAGGTAAATTTTATATTCCATTATTTGAAGGACTGATAGATGTGGATGTTATAGATAAATGGTTGAATCTACTCAAAGGATATTTTTTGGTCCACAATGTTTCCGATAGGGAAAATATCACTTTTTCACTCCTCAAGGTCGTTCCCCATGTTAAAGACTGGTGGGATACTTATTCTGAGCAAAGGTTCATGGAGGAATATACAATGTTTGTGGTGGATCCTACATGGTATTCCTTCCAGGATGCCATTAAAGAACAGTACTACCCTGTTGAAAGCTACGAGGAATAGTACACTAGATGGACCACCCTACGATAAGAAAGGGACCAGACAGTACCAAATTTCACCAATATTTTCCATACTCTATGCACCAAATTGAGTATCAAAGAATTCAAGCATCATCTGGTGCTCAAATACCATGGTTTTTTGCATAGATACATTCAAACATAAATGGATTTCATGGACATAGCCTCTTTGGGCATTAATTATAGATACACTATCAAGATAGAGAAAATATTTAAGCAGATTCGGTGAGAATTTGGATCTGTAAACCCCTCACAGTCGAAGAAGGGAAAAGGCAGCCCCAACCCACATAGAAAGGGACCAATTCAAGATGGTTTCTCTCAGGACAACCAATCCAAGCCGCAACATAATAATGGAAATGATAAGATGAAGAAGGACATGGGAAAATGGTGTGAGTATCATAAAATTCCTTGGAACAACACCAAAGAATGTCACTCTAAGAAGTCCCTTATGGTCGAGCTGAAGGATTTCGATTTAGAGGTCAATTCTGATTCTGAGTCAAATCCTAAAGGAGGGAAGTGGATTATTGATGTTTAACCTAGTTCCATTGTCGCTACCACCAAAGTCCTATCGAGCGAACCAGAAGAACCAAAGGAAGGGGGACGCCTCTTTCACTCATAGATGTGGTTCAAGAGGGCTCCGATTCATTTCATTTTTTACAGCGGTAGTCAAAAGAACATGATTTCAGTAGAGTTCATCAAGCAGTTGGATTCTCCAAGGAAGATATCTTTGTGTCAGCCAACAGTTTCGACTGCCCTATGACATCAAGACTTTCAAAGAAGAGGTATTGTGTGATATTTCTACCCTTGAAGTTTGTGATGTTATTTTAAGACAACCATATTTTTAGAAGCATCATGATGTGTATGATTCTAGAACCTGTAGTGTTATTATTACTTTGGGTAGACAATTGTACCGGATCCCATAGGTAGCATCGCCTACTACTATTTCTTTAATCTCTGCTAAGCAATGCAGTAAGGTCATTTCATAGAATAGGAAGTTCTTCTTATTTGTGATCTTTTCTCATAGTAAGAAAAAGTTCGACACCACATCTATGGCCTCTACACAACGCCTCTCTTTGCAGAAGAATAAAGTGGACGGGATCATGGAAGAATATAGAGATATCTTCTCCTTTCCTATTGGGGTACCAACACACTACTAAGTCAAGCATCCAATTGATTTGACCCCTAGTTCACCTCTACCTAATGGACCAGTCTATCGGAACTCATTGATGGAAAATGATGAAATCAGTCATCAGATCCGAGAGATTTTTAAAAAGGGGCACATAAGACCCATCTCCTCCCCTTGTGGAAGCTCGATTGTACTAGTGCAGAAGAAGGATGAGACTTGGCGACTCTGCATTGATTACAGAGCCTTAAACAAAATCACAGTCAAGAACCGCTACCCCATTCCCATGATTGATGACCTTCTTGACCAACTCAAGGGGGGAAATTTCTTTAGCAAGATTGACCTAAAGTCTGGCTACCACCAGGTTCCCATCAAACCAACTGATGTATGGAAGAAAACCTCCAAGTCTAAAGAAGGTCTCTATGAATGGATATTCATTCCCTTTAGCTTAAAAAATGCACCAACCACTTTCATGAGGTTGATGGATGATGTATTGAGACCCTTCACCAACTCCTTTGTGGTGGTATATTTGGATGACATCCTCATCTTTAGCAGGATGTGGGAAGAGCACATGTGGCATATTCATCAGATTTTGATCACTCTACAGAAGCACAAGTTGTATGCCAACTTGGAAAAATGTTATTTTTTCATGAACATGGTCCAATACCTGGGATACATTTTTTATGAGAATGGGGTACATGTTGTTCCAACTAAGATCCAAGTCATCTGTGAATGGCCAGCCTTGACCACACTGACCGAGCTTCAGATCATTCTGGGGCTATCCAAATTCTACTAATGGTTCATGTTGGGATTCTCCCATACTACATGGGCCCTCATCCAGGTGACCAAGGGCGGTGGTATGGATAATTTCATGTGGGGGAAGGAGAAGCAACAATAATTTGAGGATATGAAGCATCGCTTGTGCTCAGCTCTGGTACTCTCCCTTCTCGATCTGCAAAAACCATTCACAATTGAGACTGATTCATATGAATATGTTGTGGGCACATTTCTCACTCAGCACGGGCATCTAGTGGCATACCATAGTGAGACACTCTTTGATATTGTCCGGAAATACCCCGCCTATGACAAGGAAATGTGTTCCATTTTACAAGCCTGTTGTCAATGGAAACATTACATTCTGGGGAAAGAGACAATCATACACATTGATCACAAGCCTATGGAGTTCATACACACATAGGGGAAATTGTAGAACGACCGCCATCAGAAGTGTTCCACCTACCTACAACAGTTTCATCTCAACATCAATTATAAGACAGGTATCTCCAATCATATCATTGAATTCCTCAGTTGGTCCCCTATGGCTGCACTCACCACTGTTCTCCATTCTTGTGGACATAAAGCCTTTGAGTGGCCCCAATGTTATCAACAAGATCTAGACTTCGCCACCACATATCGTCTCTTCGGTACAAGAACAACTGTCACTAATTTTCACATTCAGGATGGAATCTTATGCCACCTGGGCCATCTCTATGTTCCTACAAGTGAGCATGTAAATCTGATTTGGGAATCCCACTACAGTTAGGTGGAAAGACATTTTGGCATAGAGAAAACCATGGTCGTTCTTCAGAAACATTTGTATTGGCCAAAACTTTGATAAGACATTAGCAAATATATCATATATTGCATTGCATGTGTCATTGTCAAGCCAACCATCAAGAAGAAAGGCTTATATAACCCTCTTCATATTCCCAAGAAACCTTGGGAATCCAACTTAAAGGATTACATGTCTATCTTGTCGTCCACCAAGAAAGAAAATTGTTGTAGGAAAATTCCCCTGCGGACAGGTGAATTCCCTCTTGGATCTTAGACCCCTATGACCAAGAAAGAAAAGTGCTAACTATGAACACTAAATTTCCTTTAAACATAGCTAAACTAGTCAATAGAGAAGAGGAAGAAAGTATGAGTACCTTTTTACAAAGTTTGTCTTCACTTAGTCCAATTTGGGTTTGATTTCCAAGTCCTTTAACAAGTCCTGCAATCCAATGAACAATGAAGACAAAACATACTTCCTATTCTACCATGATTAGTTTAAAGCTAGATTCATCCAAAGAGACAAGTCCATGAAAATGTACACAAACTTGAAGGAAATAGGCCAAGCACATGTATTAATGATAACTCAAAAGTGATACTTACAAACCATTGATGAAGTCGTATCAGCCTCTCCAAGTCCTCCTCGTCCACACCTTGCACAAAGCTCCCAATACCATAACTTCGATACCTCCAATTTTCTTCCACTATCTTCCTTATGAGATCATAAGTTTGGTATCTCTAAACTTATCCATGCCTCCCTACTCCATGAAAATCCCTCATTATATAGGATTTGGAGGCTTAACCAACATGGAGAGGATCTCTCATCACATCCACTAAAAAATGGATCTCTAAGATATTTAGGGAGAAAATATTTCTTAAGGATTTTAGGGAGGAAATATGTCTCAAGTATTTTAAGGAGGAAATATTTCAACCATCCATGAGATTCTCCACCTTCCCTAAAAAATAGGAAACCAAATCTGAGGTAGATTCTCACACTTAATTAATTTATTTTTCATGAATATTAATAATAATTCATGTGCACTTGGTATTTTGACCTTAATGTAATATATCCCTCCTCCACATTGACTAGGGATTGTGACATAGGTTATTCCATGGTGTATGAGACACTTATATGACACTTTACGACACTTAGGGTGAGGTACCTACGTGTGAAAATTTCATGTGTAACAGAATTCCCCCTAAAGTGCGAGGTTAGAAGAGAGAATGATGGCTGAAACACTTTACAAATATTTAATGCAAGGGTGTGGAGTTGGAGAACCTGGAAGAAGATGCAAACAACCATCAAACAGTATTAATATATATTCCATTTTTTAGGGAGGCATACCTATGCTCGGAATATTAGATGACTCAAAGCATGGTCGCCGACCAATACACCGCGGATCCATGAAAAATATTGACTAAGGATATGACCACTAAAGATACAATGTGGATCCATAACTCCATGACATGAACTGATCGTAACCATGAAAAATACTCAGTGGAGCTACGAGATGATAAAACATAGACATGGACCAATACAATGTGGATGTATGTGACAGTCTATATATCAACATGCTCAAATGATCTCCTATGCCACCTGGGAAATGCAGTTTAACATAGTGAATTCTCAACCCAGGGTCTTCGTCCCAATCCCAATGTGGTACGAATCTAGCCATGTGAATAGATGTTTTGATGCCAAACATGGTAGAAACCACTTGATTACCGGTCATTGAGGTAAACCATTAACAAGTGCGAGGGAAATCACCAATGATGTCAATTACTCCCAAGATACCCTAATAAAATCCAACGAATGTGAAAATATGAGTTGAAGTCGAACATTCATGGAATCATCTGATTAGAGGTCAATGATGTAAACCCACCGTCGGAAGTGAGGAGGCCTTCCATTGAGGCATGAAGGTCCCAAGGTAATAATTTTTTTCTAAGTCTAAGTCCTGGATAATGTGTTGAAGTCGACAGGAAAAGACTTGTCGAAGGAGGGCCTTGATGTATCCCCCATTAACGACATGAAACTGACATAGGAAAGTGATGTAATATGGTGAATCAAATGAGTATGGATTGACATAGGAAATGGAAACTAGTAATACTACAGATGGATGGTTTGAAGTGAAAATTCCCCTAAACATGATGAGGCATGACAACTGACTTGGAAAAATTGAATCAACGAGTACCAAAATGTAATGTGATGACAATAAGAGAACTCTTCAACTAGACGAAAAATTATGGCAACACATGAAATTAGTATGAATTAGAGACAAGCATATTACCCAACTGTAAGACGAGATGCAAATAGGTGCCATGTTCAAGGGTGACAAAAGATGCCATAAAGGATTCTCAAAAACTTGACCCACTTCCTTCAATTTCCCCCCCACCTAGATAGATGAGTACCTCTTTTTAATTTAACGAGCTAGAGGAGGATAACACATGATTGATATAACTCACCTTTGGTAAGTCCCTCTTCCTTTGTTTAATGATCTGCAAGAAGTAAGGGTTCATTCCCATATGGGTCCTTCAATGTGTAGTTTATCGAGTCCAAAGAAGAAAAACTCGGTGGTTTTTTATGTTTAAAGAGTATGAAAAGAACTTAAAGATGACTCTATGGTTGTCCTTTTTCATAATGTTAGTCTCTTAAGGACAAAAAATAGATAAAATACCACTCGAAATATGCCCTTTCAAACCTTTCAATGAGTGTGAAAGGAAGCAAGATCACTCGACAATATTTTCATGTTTAGAGACTTTGAAAAGAGCTTAAAGGAGACTCCAGGGGTTTCCTTTTTTGTATATCCTTTACGAGTCCGAAAAAGTGATAAAATTCTACTCGGTTACATTCTCATGTATTTTCAACCATGAGAAAGAACAAATACTAAGCTCAGTATTGGTTTCATTTTTACACAAGCTTGAAATAAAATTAAACTATGCTTGTAAATTCCCAACGTAATTTCCAAAGGTAGGGATAGCCATGGATGGTTGGTACTCTTCCCCCAGCTTGAAAACTAGTGGCATAACTCCATAATGATAAACAAAGGCTGGAGACATGCCCCCCCAAGATTCAATTCATTCACCGACTTTGAGGTTGTCACCAATTTCTCTACAAGATGGAGAAAAATGATACAAGTGGATGAAATGAAGGTTCAAATATGAGACCTAAAGAAAGAATCGACTTGGTAGGAGAGGTTATTGTTTCATTTTTTAACGAGCTTGACACGGGAAAAGAACTATGCTCATAAATCTAGGTTCAAACCCTAGATTTCTGTTTCATTTTTTAACGATCTTTCTATAGAGAGGAAAACTATGCTCATAGATTCTATTTCATTTTTTAACAAGATTTCCACAGAGAATCAAAACTATGCTCGTAGCTTCTATTTCATTTTTTAATGAGCTTTCCATAGAGAGGAAAACTATGCTCATAAATTTTTCTTGATCATGGCTTCCAAGAGGATAATTCTCTAGAAGGAATACATGTCAAGGGACAAACGTCAATCATGGCTTCCAAAATATCTTCACTAGATGGAAGAAAATAACTCTGGAAGGAATACATGTCAATGACCTCGATAAGGGTAGGGAGATATGGCTCTAATATCCCTATCGAAGAGATCAACATGTCAACTACTAGATATAAGTCATAATAGGTTGAGCTTACAGTGAGAGGCTCAACTTCATCGGCAGTTGGAGGCATGGAAGATAACGCCACATAATTGACTTGTGGTGGGGGTGATACCGTCTTCATATAAGAACCGCTTAAGGAGGTCATTGGGTTGGTAATCAAGTTAGGACCAATGCATGAAAGTTGATCAATAGCCACAATTCTTCCATCGTGAGGGAAATATATCACACGAAAAAAAGTGGACAAAATAGCTTTCATGGCATAGACATAATCTCTCCCAAGGAGTAAATTGAAATCCAAGGGGTCCTGGACTACTATAACATCAATAAAGATAGTTTTCCCTCCTAAAGTTATGGAAAAATGCAGAAGGAATCCTAAAGTGTGACTAGTTCTTCTGTTAAAATATAACATATTCTGTGTAACTGGTACAAGTTGAGGATAACTGAAAGCTTTCCAACCAATATAGGATAAAATACTAATAGGTGCACCTTCATCTATCAATGTCTAAGGAACGTCCCAACCAAAATCATGAACTATAATATTGAAAGGGATGTGCGAGGGAAGATGAGGTCTAGTTAGCACACCCCAATCAAAAAGGATGGCCTCATTACTTGGAGGGGGTTTCACAAGAGAAGGAGAAATTCCCCCAATCATGGTAGATTTTGTATCAACAAGAAAAATGTGGGAAGTATTGGGTTTACTCTCTAGAGGGAGAGTAGGATCGACCAAATATGGGATCAGATCAACCACTTGGGTTTTATTCTCTAACGGGGGAATGGGGTCGACAGATGGTTTAACCGGAGCGACCACTTTGGCACTCCTCAAGGGACAAGTGGGATCGATCGATGGCAGAACTGGATTGCCCATGTTGGCACTCTTCGGAGGAGGAGTGGGATCGACCGATGATGTAACTGAAACAACCACTTTGGCACTCTTCAAAGGAGGAGTGGGATAGATTGATGGAGGAACCGGATCGACCACTTTGGGTTCACTCTTTAGATGAAGAGTGGGGTTGACCAATGATGGAACTGGATCAACTACTTTGGTTAGTGTTTCAACCAAAGATGAAACCAGATTGACCACCTGATCAACTGGAATGACTAAGGATGGAACTGTACTGACCACTTTATCAACTAACGATGGGTTGGGATAAATCTTATGATAACCAATTGGAAGTTGAAGCTTTTCCAAAAGAGAATAAGCCTCATTCATATGAGGACAAAGGTGAGAGTAATGATCACCTTTGCATAACATGCAAGAAAATTTGACAGTTGTCTTCTTCTTACCAACCTTAACATCACTAGTTGATGGGGTGTCACCATCATGTATAGCAGGGGATGATGACACAAAAGACCACATTTCTAATACTTTGGGAAGACCATGGAAATCCCTCGAAAACTGGTCACCCTTACAAAGACTGCAAGGGAATTTGGGTTTCATATTCTTCGTTGTAGTTGTATCGATCTCATCAATTCTCCCAGTACAATTAACAGTAGTTGGTTGCTTGAATCCAACATCTGATGTAGTTGGAGGTTTGGTCCCTTTTTGGTTCTTCTTCTTCTTCTCTTTTTGTTTCTTCTTCTTCTTATCAACCTGACTACTCACTTTAGAGATTTCACTAGGTGAAGAAGGAGAAAGGGAAAGAGACCTGATGGGTGAAGAAGGAGAAAGTTTGGCATGAATTTGATATGTGGGTGGTGTCCTTACATCTGAAGCACTTGCTTCATTCAATATTACCGGAGTGGAAAACAACCATACTGGTAACCCAATTGTGAGACCTGGAAGGCTCAAAGTAGCGATGTAAGGAGTACCAATGTTTCTGTAAGAAGGAAATACAAAAGGTTCTCCCATATGAAGGGGTTTCTCCATTGGTAGTTTTGGAAACTGACGCCATTAAACAAAGATCCAATCCTAGAGTCTTCTAGGGAAAATAAAAAACACACGCTAAAAATCTAGAAAGCAAGCAAACAAACAAAACCTTCTCACAATGAATGCACTAGTTGGTGATGAAATTCAACGTCGCGAGAAAAATGTAAGAAGGGGTTGAGATAGAGTGGGTGAAAAATTTATGTTGATGACCTACTTAATGGACTTACACCCTGGTGCAAGCTCCCACACATAATCATGGGTATACCCTCCAAGGAGCCCGAGTGAGTTTGAACAACGTCGATTCTAGGTACCGTGAAGACTTTCCCCTCCATAGTCACCTCATGTAAAAACCCTAAAGAGATAGGCTACTAAGGTTACTAACTATAACAATGATGCCTAGGGAAATAGTCGACAGTCTGATCCATGCGCAAAGGTAGGGTATCTAGCCTGAAATCAACTCGAGAGGATCCCACACATAATCTTGGTTATACCCACAAGTGACCCCCAATAATACGCGCAATCTCTACACCAAGACCAACAAAGTAGGGTGAGTAAATCTATCGACCCTAATGCAACCTCGTGATTGACCCTTGTGTTAGAAGGGCTTCCCAGAACAAAATGTAGTAAATGGATTTCACTGCTCTCTAACTCAAGATTCTATGTTTGTTTATAGCTTTGGAAAGTTATATTTCACACCTATTCCAAATCCCTACACCCTAAGCTAATGTAGGTTTGCTACCAAAAAATATAAAAATTTCTAATAAATTTTAGTTTAGCGCTTGATTTTTAAGGTTGTTGTTTACTCAAGAGAAAAATGTCATGGAATAAATGATGTTTTGACCGACTCTAAACAATGAAAAGAAATGAGAATTCAAATTTTTCACTTCGATGAAAGCTATATTCTGAGAAGGATAAAACGTTTATCACTCCCAGTTGTGCAATGTCCCAAAATGCCAAAAACCATGCAATTTCACTACTTCAAATGCAAGCTAGTTTCACTACCCAAAATCAAGAATGAAACTATCTTCTTTGTTTGATTCTAATGTATAAATAAATTAAATACAAATACTTTGATGTTCCACTACTTTCAATTAAAAGAAAGATTCAGATGCAGATGCAAAAGACACAAAGAAAAAAAGGGCTTCAAATAAAGAATGCACTCAAAGAAATGAGAACTGAAAGAAAACAAGTAAAAAAATGTTCTAACAAGAACTAAATCAAGGATTCAACAATTGAAAAACATTCAAGGAGTACAATAATATGTAGAGAAGAATCCAAGAAAATTTAGAGAGAAAGAGAAATCACTCAAATTGTCCCGACAAAACAAGCAACTAGAAAGGGAAATTTCACATTTATGAAAAAATTTCAAGCTCCAATAAAGAAAATAGGGAATTATAAGAACCAAATATCAACCTAAAGAACTTCACAAACCAACATGCAGAGTCTGGGTAAATACTTCCACAAAACAGGCTGAAAACAATCTTAGCAGAAGACGGCAAAAATCCTCCAAGAAGGAGACCAACGTTCCATGTCTCAAGGGTACAGAGCATTGCAGAACTCCCTAAAGAACTTTAGGGGATCACTAGAGCTCTGATATGGTGTACAGGGGGGCATTGATCCACCCATAAATTCAAAAAAATGTCAAAACAATAAAGAAAAACTCACCCAGAATGCACAAAAATTGGTGAAATTGCTAGTGAAGATGGGAGAAAGGTAATGGATAATAAACAAATAGTAAAAATGATCTAAAAGGTGGGAAAATGTCAGGGACAAACCAAGGAAATACAAATCAATGTTGATCCCCAGTGGAGTCACCAATTTTTGTTGTAAGAAAATTCCCCCGTGGACAGGTGAATTCCCTCTTGGATCTTAGACCCCTATGACCAAGAAAGAAAAGTGCTAACTTTGAACACTGAATTTCCTTTAAACATAGATAAACTAGTCAATAGAGAAGAGGAAGAAAGTATGAGTACCTTTTTACGAAGTTTGTCTTCACTCAATCCAATTTGGGTTTGATTTCCAAGTCCTTTAACAAGTCCTGCAATCCAATGAACAACGAAGACAAAACATACTTCCTATTCTACCATGATTAGTTTAAAGCTAGATTCATCCAAAGAGACAAGTCCATGAAAATGTACACAAATGTGAAGGAAATAGGCCAAGCACATGTATTAATGAGAACTCAAAATAGATACTTACAAACCATTGATGAAGTCACAACAGCCTCTCCAAGTCCTCCTCGTCCAACCCTTGCACAAAGCTCCCAAGACCATAACTTCGATACCTCCAATTTGCATCCACTATCTTCCTTATGAGATCATAAGTTTGGTATCTATAAACTTCTCCATTCCTCCCTCCTCCATCGAAATCCCTCATTATATAGGATTTGGAGGCTTAACCACCATGGAGAGAATCTCTCATCAGATCCACTAAAAAAGGGATCTCTAAGATATTTAGGGAGAAAATATTTCTTAAGAATTTTAGGGAGGAAATATCTCTCAAGGATTTTGAGGAAATATTTCAACCATCCAAGAGATCCTCCACCTTCCCTAAAAAATAGGAAACCAAATGTGAGGTGGATTCTCACACTTAATTAATTTATTTTTCATGAATATTAATAATAATTCTATCTACAATTTTAAGAATACTCTAAAACTAACTTTATTCCAATTTTCAGTACACCTTAGCCTATAGGAGAAACTTTAATGGGAATTTCAATCATTTTAGAGATAAACCTTGAGCGAGTTTGTCAGTTTAAAATCTGATATCATAGCTAAAATTATCAGGATTAGCCTAGACATGCTTTTTCAATTAAAATCATAGGAACGTAAAAAAAATTGTCTAATCTTGTTTAGAAAATATGCTTTTGAGTTTTTAGAATCAGGATAAGTCTCTTTATTTCTATGAAGACTAAAAGGATGAAAAGGGAGAAATAAAATATGGAGTGGAAAGAACTTGGGGAGAGGAAGCAATAACCAAATCAAGGATTCGAAGGATCTGAATAAAAAATATCATAATCCCACACAAGTTTGTGTATTAAATATAATTTTTTACTATACTTTGTCCCATAGTTATTATAATTGTTCAGATTTCTTTCGAGTTTCTTTATTATTATTTTTATTTTTTTTATTTTAGAGATAGCTTTAGAATTTATCAGCATGACACTTCAATTTATATTTTTTCACATCTCCAATTTTTAGATCATGTGATAACATCATTATGAGAAAAACTTCCTTCGCATTTATTTCAATCAATTTTTAAATTTTATTCGGACTATAAAGAAGAATATGAACTCATACCTTATTTTCTTTTTGAATTTTCAACAAGGCATATTATTTATTTATCACTTGTTTTTAGAGAAATCAAAACGATGAAAAGACGAGTGTCTATTTTTTCTTGAACCTCATCTCTTATTCAATAAGATCTATTCTGCAAAAGGAATGAAATACAAAATATTAGATAATCCTATAGAATAGAGATGATACATGATGAATGTGTTTTTCGTTTCAGTAGTCCTCAAGAATCTTTTAATATATTCTATGTATTATCATGATTAGCTACTGAATGAATTTTATTTTACAATGCAATTTCTTTTTCTTTTTCTAAATTTATTTTTAAAATGAAGTCAAACATTCATAATTTTATTGAAAATATTTACAACAATTAATCAAATTACTCAGATAATTTTCAAAAAGAAAATTAAAATGGAAAATTAAAATTTCCAATGTGAATCCAATCCGATATATACAATGGAAATATAAAAATTAACTATTGCATGAAATGTTTTAGATAACGCCCATTGATATGGGCCTCAAGAATCTCTCCATTAATATTTTCAAGCGAGAAAGAGTTTTTTACCTCAGCAGTTGCAATTTTGAAGGGTCACAACCAGAGATGATCGAATTTACCATGTTTCCCTACATCTTCCTTTCTAGCTTCCCATTTTAATACTAAATCACCAGGAAGAAACTTCATGTATTTAGCTTTCTTATCAAAAAGGGATTCCATGATATCCTGGTATTTTTGAAGCTTATCATCCACTTCTACTATGTTTTGTTGTACTTCGATGATTTGATTTATTCTTCTCGTAATATCGTTCAGCTCTTCATTCACATCTTGCCAGAGTTTCATCACAATAAGAGTGATATTAATAGGAAGAATAACATCGGTACCATAAACTAATTGGAATGGATACATACCTATGGATTCTTTGGTGCCAATTCAGTTTTCCCATAAGGCATATTTTAAGTGTATATTCCAAGATTTTTTGTTTTCTATCAAAACATTCTTGATTATTGTCATCAAACTCTTATTAGATGATTCTTCCAGCCCATTTCCTTGAGGATAGTAGGCTGTAGAATGACCTAAAATAATATTGTATTTTTGAAAAAAAATAATCATTGCGATAGATTTAAAATCCTAAGCACTATTAATGACTATTTTCCTAGGACAACCAAATCTTGCTAGGATATTTTCTTCCAAAAAATTTATCACTATTGAATCTGTGGCATTATGAGTTGGAATGGCTTCAACCCATTTCATAAAATAATTAGTAGCGATCAAAATTCATTTGTGTTGAGCACACAATTGTGGATGAATTTCTCCAATGAAATATAAACCCAATTGTTGGAAAGCAGCTTTAGATTTTACCATAATTAAAGGTAAGGCGGGAATATTTTTCTTACCAACAAACAGTTGGCATGAAATGAAAGATCTGACCCTTGTATTTGAATTGGTGAATAATTTCGGCCAATAATATCCTTCCCTTAAAATTGTGTAAGTTTTTTCTCTCCAAGCATGATGTCCTCTACATATTCCTTCATGAAACTCATCAATGACACCTTTTGTTTCGGATTATATAAGGAAATATAATAGGAAACCTAGAGGATCTTTCTAGTATAACTTTCCATCAATAATGAAATACTTAATTGCATGTAAATTTAAAGTTCTTTCCTTAGAAGGAGTTATATGATTCGGACATTGAAGAGTAAGGAGATATGAAACAATGTCATTGTACCAAGATGAGGAGGAAAAATTATCTTCAATCTGAATAATAAGCGCTTGATCATCAATTTCCTCTATATCTAAGAGAGAATCATGCGACTCGAAGTTATTTATTCCAAGATCTCTGAAATTTGATTCAGCTAATAGCCTTGCCAGACCCTAACCTTTTACTAGTTTAGTTGGTTTAACTTGTAAATCAAACTCTTGAATTTTAGCCAACCATTTACCTCTTCTCCCATCGTTCTCTAGTTGAACCAAGATATCTTTAATCGCATTTGTTGGTACATAAGAAATTATTTTTTAGTGAAATACATATGTTTTGAAATCTTTGAGAGCCTTCACCATCGCATAATCTTGTTTTTCAATAATATTGTATCTTAGATCTGCATCTCTGAGGCTTTTGCTAAAAAAGGCTATCGCATGTTCGAATCCCTCTTCATTTTTTTGAAGGATCACTGCTGCAATATTATATTCAGATGCAAAGGAGAAGATTAATGACTCTTTTGTATAGTCGGGACTTACCAATACCGGTGCTTCTCCTATATATTTATTAACACATTCGAAGGATGTTTTTTATTCTGTAGTCCATTTTACCTCGTTGTCCTTTTTTAGCATATCTATAATCAATTTGATTATTTCAACAAAATTAGGAATAAATTTCCCCAAAAAATTGATTTTCCCTAAAAAAGATTGAATTTATTTTATATTTCTAGGAATATTAATTAGATCAATAGATTCAATTCGTTAAGGATCCACTTTGATTCCAATCCTTTGAAACTATATGCCCTAAAAGTTTACCTTCCTGCATGGAAAAGTGTGATTTTTGGGGGTTTAGAGACAAACCAAACTTTCTGCATTTGTCAAAAGTTTGTCTTAGGTGCACCAAATGTTTTGCATCAGAGTTAGAAAAAATTGTGAGATCATCCAGATAAATAGCAACAAACTTATCTCTCTCACCAACGAATGTGATATCCATTGCTCTCTAGAAATTTTCTTTTCCATTCATTAAACCAAAAGGAATTTTATCATACATAAAAGCTCCCCATGGATTAGTAAATGCAGTATTTTCTCTATCATCTTCATTAACAACAATCTAATTATATCCCGAGAAACCATCGATCATAGAAATTGTGTTAGCCCCTACCACCTTCTCTAAAACATAATCCATTTTTGGGAGGGGCTAGTTATATTTAAGAGAAGACTAATTTAGGTTCCTTAAATCAACACATAGTCTTATCTCTCTGTTCTTATTCCTAACATGGACCAAATTAGCCACCCATTCAAAGTATCTGAGGGGAACAATGATTTTTGCATCAAGAGTTTTTTTAACGTCCTTTTCTATTATTGGCAGAAGGATTGGGTTTATCTGTCTAAGATTTTTCTTAAAAGGATTAATACCATGTTTTAAGGTAATGTTATGCTCAATAATAGAATTATCATAGGTTCTTAAATCATCATAAGACAATGCAAAAATGTTTTATATTGTTTAAGTAACTCGGCATATTTACTCTTTATTTGAGTCGGGAGATATTTAGATATTTTGACCATCTTGGGATTTTCATTTTTTCCTATGCTACAATATTAAACTTCTTTAGGTTGAGGTCACAAAGTAGAATTTAAAGGTATCTCATCTTGGTCAAACAAACTTTCTAGAGGAATAAGACCTTTGAGAATTTGATTGTTTTTAAGTAAAAGCATTCGGTGATTTGCAATTTTATCTTGGTACTTTTATGGGTTTTCTCCTTCCTTCACAATCCAAGTAGGATCATTCTGATTTTCTTGATCAATGTGGGTCTTAGAAAAATCATCTACCATTTCCAGAAACTGCTTGATTTGTTCATCATCATCAAATACTTGCCAGTGTTGAACATTGTTTGGAATTGAAGGTTTATGTCTCATCTTAATATGATACTTCAACTTCAAAACAATAGGTGGTATGAAAGTTGCAGCAGCTTTGAATAAGGAGTCAGCTTCTTGATTATGCATTTTGGAAATAGAGTGGATATTAAAAGACCAGAATAAATTTTATATCATATCCCAAGAACAATTTATATAATACCTCAATCTTGTATTCTTAGCTTGGTATTGTTGTTTTATTCGTTTTACAATTAGCTCGACTGTTATTGGATAAATCGGTCAATGTGGACATAAACTAATATCCCTAGATCCACCTAGATCTAGAAAAAAACAAGACAAGATAGGACATGATGCTTTCCCTAAGTTTCAATCATTGAATTTACTACCAAAGAAGGAATGGATGACATACCTTTAGATATCACTTCCTTATATCTTTGTTGTCCCTGCTTCACTCTGATGCTCTTGTGAGATCAAATATGCAATGCCACAAACCAACCAAAGTGAAAGAAACAATGATAGATTCAATGAAAACCTAAAGATGTGATCAAGGAGTCATGTAATAAAATGCTAATGATTTTATGGAAAAGAAACATGTCACTGTATTATATTAAGTAAAAGTGGAAGATACAACCAAATTGCCTTGATGTCACAAGTTCCCTTTTAGTGTTCATTTTTTCCAACATACACATACACTTGCTCTAAATTTGTATGAAGATGATCCACAAAATATTGATGGACGAATGGAGACCTCAAGCATCAATTGCAACAGGATCCTTCACACAGTCTTTGTCTTATTCTTTTAGCAATTCTTTGCTCAATCTTGCTTCCCCTTTTCCATGAGAAACCCATAATTATATAGGATAAGGAGAAGTGGTTAAATATATGAGGATGATCCCACCAAATCAGAGAAGCTAGTAGGATCACAATCATATGGACGCCACCTCACATTATAGAATATCCTCCTTCTAGAACCTTCATGAACTTCTTCCTTTCTTTAGCTTCAAACGCTGCCACACCCTGCCTATATAGCATCCTGTGGAAACCCCACGAGCCAGGTATAGAGAAGCCTATGGACACCAAGTATTTTCTCACTGTGTACTACCATCAGCCTATGGAGTCATTCTAAAAATATGCCTTATAGAGGAAGAAATCAGTCATTTTCCTCATGTAAAAGATCCATTTGAGAGCTTGAATACATGCTTGTAGAATCATCATTAGGGTGACCAAAATAATGTGTAACAGAATGCCCCCCAAAGTATGAGGCTAGAACTCGTGACAGCCAAAATACTTTGTAAAATGCATGTGTGTTTCAGGAAAAAGGAGCGTACCAATCGGGAACCTAAAAACAATCAAGCATTTGCACAATATTATACCATTTCTGAAGTAGGAATTCCCATGCTTAGACTACAAATGATTTAAGTCATAAATGTAAGTCATGGCCACCAATCATACACTGTGGATCCATGTCATCAAGACGATACATAAACACCAAGAATACACTGTGGATCTATGTGTTAACAAACTTGAAATCTAGACATAGCCATGAGACATACAAAGTGGATCTATGTGTCAATAAAAATCATAAATGCTCCATCGCAACCTAGTCCAAAATGATGAGATCCAAGGTCTTCAATCCCATCATCTGTAAGTACGAATCTAACCATGTAATTACAGGTGTTGAAGTCAAACATGGCAGAAACCACTTGATTACCAGTCATTAATGAAAAATGTTAACAAGTGCGAGGGAAATCACCATTGATGTCAATGACTCCCAAGGTACTTTAGTACAATCCAACTAATGTGAATAAATGATATGAAGTTGAACGCTCGATGGATTCTTTCGATCAGGGGCCAATGATGTGAATCTATTGTCGAAAGTGAAGAAACCTGCCATTGAGGCATGCAGAATCTAAGGTACTAAATGATTTCTAAGTCTTGTTCTTGGATGATGAGTTGAATTTGAGAGGAAAAGACTCATCACAGGAGGGCCTTGATGTATCCCCCATCAATGACATGAAATAAGTAACAAATTTAGGGTAGAGAAAAGTATGACAATGATTTAAAACTGACACAGGGAAGGCCGACATGGTAGGGATTGAAAACTGCAGTTGACTGACTGGATAGAGGGCTTGTTTGGACTTCTCTTTAACATATGAATGACATGACAATGGTCTTGGAAGCATTGACTCAAGGACAAACCAAGATATAAACTTGTAGAAGTTCATACAAGACACAAATGGATTTCCCAACCTGGATTCAAATGATGAAGGGGGGTGTCATGTTCAAGAGTGACTATTACTGCCACTAACACAAATACAGAGACGCGTTTCTTTCCCAAATTTTCCCCCACCATTTCTGGCGAGTACCACTTTATTTTTATGCAAGCTTGAGGAGGATAACATATGCTTGTTGATGTAATCTCATCCTTCAGATGAGTCCCTCGGAGTATTTTTAACAAACCCTAAGAAGGAGTGGTTCGGTCCCGTATGGGTCTTTCGATGTTTGTTTAACGAATCCAAAGATAGAAAACTCGAGGGTTTTTCATGTTTTGAGAGTCTAAAAAACACTTAAAGAGAACTCTCTCAGTTCCTTTTTCATAAAGCAGTTCGATGGTACCGAAAAAGTGATAAAATATCACCCATCAAACGTTTTCTTCAAATACTTTCATGAGCGTGAAAAGAACAAGGTCGCTCGACAATATTTTCATTTTTAAGGAGCGTGAAAAGAGCTTAAAGGATACTCCATGAGTTTTGATTTTCATGTTACCATGACGAGTACGAGAAGATGAAAAAAGTATACTTGATTGAATTCTTATTGATTTTCGAGCACGAGAACAAACAAAGACTAGGCTTGAGGTTTTTCTGAAAAACCCTAAAAATTATATGTATATGTGAAGAAACAAATCATGAAAAATATCCATATTTCATTGTTCAAGGTCCTAGTTCCTCCATCTGTGAGAAAACAAAATACTCACGAGACCATTAAAACTTTAAGTTTTGGATAAAATACATTTAAAAATAGAAAATATTAATAGAAAAAGTAAAAAGAGAAATAAATAGGAGTAAAAACTCTTTTTACTATTTCATTTTCATTTTGCCCAAAACTTGCCTAGAAACCCTATTTTTTAGTCAGACTTCGGTTGTCAATTGCGGGAGGCACGGGTGACCATTCAGTGAATGGCTTCCGTAAAAATGATAATCTCTTCGTCCTCTTGCTTTTCATCAGATTAAATTTAATTTTCATCGGTTTAAAATGGTTTTTTGAGTTAAATGTATGGTCGGTAGGCGTGCACTGGGGTTGCCATAGGTGACCAGTATCGAGACCTGTGAAAATCAATGATTTTCGTAGGTTCCCTTTGGCGCACTTGTGGAAAACCCACACTGTGTTAAATATCTACCTATAGCACCCAAAAAACAAAAAATCTTTACATACGTTTAGCCAATAGAAAATTTCCAAAGCAACAAATGAGGATGCTAACTCCCTTTTATTGTCCCAATGTAGGTATTTGATCATCAAAATGCTGGAGTGGAGGGAGAGGGAGAATGAAGATGATTCCCATGATTCCTTGAATGACTCGGGCACTGTAAATTCCCTCCAGCAATGCGAACTTATGAAATTATTTAAAATACATGGCATGAGGGCCCAACTGAGGCTACTGGAGTATCTAGTCCACATGTGGGATGTGGACCAGTAAGTGTTTCATGTGGGTTCCCATGTACTATCCTTAGATATCAAGGATATCTATTTCTTGATGGGGTTATCTATCGTGGGTCTCATGTGACTTTGACAGGAGGTATAGGTGTTGGTCTACTAATGAGTGGGTATTGTTGGTTGTGGAGCCTAATTATGTTCCTGATTTAGAGGTCCTTGCTTTCAGCCATGTTTATACCCCATGAAGACTTTACACCCCAGAAGTATGTAAACTCTTCCACACAGGGGAGTGCAGAGGGGGGTTACCCCCTCTACGGGGTCCAGGGGGCCTATCCCCCCGGCTGGGGGGTTCAGGGGCAAGCGGGCACCTGGTGGGGGTTCAGGGGTAGTGTACCCCAATGGGGGTTCAGGGGCGAAGCCCCCAAAGGAAAATTTTCCATGTAAATGTATATTGTAATTTTATTGTAAATTTGGACCGTTCATTATAAGGTCATAGATCTAACGATAGAAATTATGTTAGGGTTTTTTTCCCTAGAAGGAAACCCTCTGTTATGAGGGAAATGTATTGCAGCTATGCATTATCGCGAGTATTGTATTCTGAGAGATGAGACTATGAGAGAAAGAAGAGGAAGTTATAGCAGGTTTTGTTATAGGTTGTATCCCTTAATTTGTTGGATAATAATAAAGGAAGGACCTGGCAATTTCTCTAGTGGACGTAGCCCACACTGGGTGAACCACGTAAATCTGTGTCTCTCTTGTATTTTGTATCTTCTGTGTTTTTTTTCCACATTTGTTTTATTTTATTGCTCCGCAGTCCTGATTTTCTAACAAGTATCTCTATCAATACTGTGATCCTGGGGAAAAGAGATGCAAGGGAAAAGTTGTCATCAGGGGTGTCTGGTATTTACCCCTCCAGACTATTATTTTTACCATTGCATGTATGGTGGGGAGTGCATATACTCACATGGCTCTCCACAACTACTTTCAATATGTCGTGGAGTGCATGGAACCTAGGGTGTTCAACTGGAGCGACAAAGTCCTTCGTGGCATGAAGACACCGCTAATAAAATGCAAGAAGAGGGACCTAAAGCAATTCAGGTATGGATCTATTTTGGTGTCTTTATTTTTAGAGAGGGTCCACCATTTATGTTTACAGTTAGAGTTGGGTATACCATCCCCACGAGACCCAAGGATGAAGAGGTGGTGAGACCTCATGGCTCGACATGTAGTGGGCCCCATAATCAAATACAATGATGCATTCTTTGACTGGTTGAGGCCTCAGATCCTGATGGTGGACAATTATGCATATGTCGGGTTGGATTTTAGAGGTGACCCTAACTTGGTTCTACCTGAGGGATTTCAGTGGGGAGACGTAGGTAAGAAAAACATTTTGTTTTTATGATTTTTTTTGTAAATTTTAAAATATAAGATGGTTTTTATGCTTTCAATATGATGACTAATCAAAATATTTTGACAATGTAGATGCAGGGCCACACTATCCTATGGGTACATCCCCTATTCAGAGACAAGGGGAAGCAGTTGTGGTAGCATTATGGGATGTTGAATACAATGAGGCAGTCGAGCAGAACCTAGAGGGATTGACCGCAGATATCCTAGACATCTCCATCAATGATATTCTGAGACGTTATCAACATCATATTGTAGGTGTATATGGTTCACTTAGTCAACTAATTCACAGGATAGCACGAGAAGTAGTGTGCTACCGTGAGAAACATCCTTGATGCCATTTTGTAGAATCCATGAGCTTCATATTTTGATATTTTGGTCTTTGGACGGAAAACACTTTTTTTTGTAAAACACTTTTATCATTATCTATATACATGAGGCTTCTACTGGCTTACTTGATTTAATGTGAATTGTGGTTGGATTTACATTTGCCTCAAATGTCTGTCTAACACATAATTAGCTAATGCATCTGTTAATGTATTTAGACATCTAGGAATATGTTGATATTCAATGTAATCAAAATAACGTTCCAAGAGGTGAACTTGTAGATATACCGATAACAAAGTAGGAATTCGGATATCAGAGACATTACTTAGATATAGTACCACTAACTATGAATCAATCCATACAACCAGGTGACAGATTCCAAGTGAAATAGCATCAATCAACAATTCGATGACTGCACTATATTCCACGATATTGTTAGTTGCACGATCAAGGAAAAAACCGTGTAGACTGATTAACTTGTTTGTAGGCACATAAATTGCCCAAGCAATGGATGATAAGTTCTAAGTACTACAACTAGCACCATCATCGAAGCCAATGTGGGGTAATGAAGACACTAACATCCGGAAACCAAGCACAACACAAGGTAAGCAGCTGGGGGTCAAAACTAAATAATGATAAAGCACCCAAAATTATGATACAATAAAAATACAAGCACTCATCGAAAGATAACCTAAGCATAGTACTTCTTCAAGTAAAGCCCATTTCAGGGTTCATTCAAAGGAATGCCATCATAATCTACTAACGCATAGGCTCCATTCTCCAACCCTCATTTGATGATATAAGGGTTGCACCACATAGCCTCGAATTTTGTTCATAGAGGAGAACTATATCACCTTCGGAGAAAACACGTGGCTTGACATGATTTTCATTGGGATTTTACTTATTTATTTTGGGTTTCAATAACCATGGTGGCATCACGACGGGTTTCTTCTAATTACATTAGATACAATAGACATTCTTCCACGACAGAAATGTTTGGGAGAAGTTTAATGGATAGCTTCAAAGATGGGATCTCACATTCAATCGGCAGGACATCTTCGATACCATACACCAACTGAAAAGGCGTAAATCTTGTGGCATACTTCATGGATGTCTGATAGGCCCATAATGTGGAAAACAACATCATGTGCCAACTTGTCTTATGAATTCCTATTATCCGTTGAAGCATGGTGATAAGAACCTTGTTTATTGATTCAACTTGTCCATTGGCCTGTGGATAGTAGGGGGTTGACTTTTCATGTCGAAGACCCAACTTTTCGATAAGATTGGACATCATGAAATTTCAAAAATGGTTACCATGATCAGTGACAATAGCTTGCGGGATTCCAAATCGTGTGATGATATGATTGAATATGAATAGGACTACAGTTTTTTCGGTATTATCGAATGTAGGCAACACCTTAGCCCATTTCATGAAATAATACATGGCTACGATGATGTATCCATGCCCCCCAACCGAGTGAGGGTTACACATCATGAAATCAATGCCCCATTTTGCAAAAGGTTCAACGGAAACTACAGGGTGTAAAGGAGTGGGATGAGATCGTATATTGTTATTGTACGTTTGACAAGCATGACACTTCTGGATGATAGTTATACAGTCTTTAAACAAAGAAGGCCAGAAGTACCCTTCTCGTAAGATATTTTGGGCAATGGCATACCTAGACATATGACCACCACATGCTCCAGAGTGGAAGTCATTCAAATCTTTCTCAGCCTCATCAAAGGTGAGACAACATCAGAAAATAGAGTCAACACCACGGTGATAAAGAGTTTCATCGAGAATTATATATCGACAGGATTGATATTGTATGTGACAACGGTCTATACTAGAGAGGGAGGTCCAAAAAGTTTGAGTTTGGAGATAAATGATAATATCTCCATACCAAGAATCATCAAAACTGATCAGAAAAAGAGATTCATCAGGTGAGGAATCATTTGCCACATTTTCTCTCTCAATGGAGGGAAGGTCACATATCAATTCGGAAAATACCAACGATTTCTTAGACTTAGCACATTCAAACTCTAAGTCAAAATTCTGGAGAATCACTATCCATTTGGAGTATTTTCCACCTAGAAATTGGTGTGTAAGGATATGCTGCATAGGGTTGCAATCGGAAATGATAGTGGTCTTGCATAATAGGATATAGTGATGAAAATGTTGGACAGCTTCAATAGTTGTCAAGGCTTGTTTTTCCACATGTAGGTATTTGGCCTCGGTAGTCGTGAGACTTTGACTCAAATAATAAATTACATGTTCATCGTGCAAATCATCCTCTTAGAATAAAACTATGCCAATGGTAGAGTCTAAAGCGACAAGGTAGAGGTAATAGTCTCGACTATAATCTGGTGGGAAAAGCAGTGGTGTTCGTGTTAGGGAAAGTTTAAAAACTTCAAAGGCTTTGTTGGTAGTCTCGTCCCATAGGAATTTGTAACCCTTCTTCAATAGTCGAGTAACTCCTATGTTAACGTAGCGTAGTTGGGAATGAATCAACCCAAAACAATTTCCTTCCCTTGCAAATGGAGCTAGCGTAAAGTAAAAGGAGGAGGTAGATTAAGGATGGCCTCAACCTTCAAAGGATCCACCCTAATTCCATGAAATGACACAATAAAACCTAGAAGTCGGTCGGACTCCACACACAAAACACTTTTGTGTGGGTTTAAACATATATGATAATAACGACAGCGAAGGAAAATGTCTCGGAGATGGGTTGGGTGATCTTGGTGGTGCATGGAATGGACCGATAGATCATCGAGATATGGTTGTACGATGTGCTTGATATCGTGAAAAGCATAAGACATGGCATGTTGAAAATTTGCACCAGTGTTCTTCAAACCGAAAGGTAGTTTCCAATAGGCAAAGGTACCCCAAGGACAAATGAAAGAATTTTTGTGTTGATCCGCAGGTAAAATGTTAATTTGATTATAGCCGAAGAAAATGTCCATTAATGAGAATATTTCACTCCTGGCGCAATTGTCGACGATATGGTCAATGAAGGGGGTTGGAAAGTTGTCCTTGGGACAAGCTTTATTAATATCCCTATAATCGATGAATACATGGATAGTTCCTTGTTTTTATTAACCGGAACTAGATTGGATACCCAATCGATTAAAGCCACAGGATAGATAAAGCCATCCTTGAGAAGTTTTTCAACTTTGAGTTTGATTGTGGCGGCTTTACGAGGGTGGACTGGGTGAAGTCTCTTCCAAACGGGTTTAGCATTTGGATAGGTCTTAATTTCATGTACAATGATATCGGGGTCAATACCTGACATATCTTCGTAGCTCCAAGTGAAAACATCATGGATTTCATTAAAAATAGCTTTATAAGTGAAGACTTCATCATGGGAACAAGCAGCTGTGATGTGAACATTTTCAACAATTCCAGGTTTAATGGATATGTCAAGAGGAACAGTGGTTTGTTTTTTGGCTTTCTTATATTGTAGATTATTTTTATCCTCGTTATTCTTACCCTTTCCTTTTTTATATTTATTTTCTCTGGCAAGGGTAGATTGAATGGAGTTAACCTCAGAAGTTTTTTCGGTGGAAGTAGTACAAGTCAGAGAAATTTGAACATTAGAAGGAGTAGATTTTGGATTGGTGTGAGAGTCTTGCATGGATTGAGGTTGAACATGGAAGGGGCCAATCACACCATTAGTCACATGAAAAGAAGCAAGGGTAGTTGAGGTAGTGGTGGTAGAAGGACGAGGAGCATTAGAGAGTAAGTCGTAAAGAGTGTCTGTTTGTGAATAAACAAGATCTAGGTACTGAGAATGACTGATCACCTATTCTTCTATGACAACTCCACCCATGGAAATGTCATGAGAGATTTTATTCATAAATTATTTCATGAACCATTCTGCTAATGAATGATCGGGAAGGTTGAGTTTGATCAAACGTCATTTTCTTCTCAACTCATGGATGTGATCGAAAATATGAGTGGCTGAATTTTGCTTGAAGGAACTCAAAATCTTAGTTTCTGTTTCATAGCGGATTGGAAGTTGGTAATGTGTGAGTAAATCCATGGCTAGGGTATTAAATTCAGTGAAGAAGCCTCATGGTAATTCTGTATACCACTTTTCAGTCGAACCCGTAAGAGTTCGTTGGAAGAGTCGTAACTGAATGGAGTCGTCCATAAAAGAGTTGGATGAACACCAAAGGTGAAAAGTCATGACATGGTTGTTTGGGTCTTCTCCCAGTTTACCATCAAATTTGGGAATGTCAAACGGTAGCTTGGCCAGTATAACGGGCCAGTGGGGAGAATGTAGGATAGGGTCATTCAAGATTCTAGACAAGTCTGGTAGATCCAAAGTGGCTAAAAAGGGTAACTGTCTATTCACGTGAGGGTATTGGTGACTTTGGGGAGGGAGTCTCGTCGGTATACCAGTAGGACCATAAGAAGTATGAATGTGAGGCGAAGGTCCTAATAGATTCGTATGTGAGTGTGGAGGCATGTATCCCATAGGGTTGTACTGATTCAGATGTTCCCTTGCAAAGGGACACTAGAATGAACATTCAAACCCTAAATGGGATTGGAAGAATCGAGATATGAATGGCCCAAACTAGGGGTGAAAGAACTAACTTGAGTTTGTTTCCCCCCAGATGATTGTGGATTTCCCGAGATGAGAAGGTTCTAATATTGGGCTAGTGATCCAGGAATGTTTTGTGTTGGTTATGGAGCCTGATTATCTTCCTGATTCAGAGGTCCTTTCTTTCAACCATGTTTATACCCCATGAAGTATTTACACCCCAGAAGTATGTACACTCTTCCACGCGGGGGAGTGCAGAGGGGGGGTACCCCCTCTGTGGGGTCTGGGGGGGCTACCCCCCCGACTGGGGGGTCTGGGGGAAAGCGGGCCCCCAACGGGGGTTTGAGGGAAAAGCCCCCGAAGGAAAAATTGTCGTGTAAATGTATATTGTAATTTCATTGTAAATCTTGACCTTTCATTATAAGGTTGCAGATCTAACAGTAGAGATTATGTTAGGGTTTTTTTCCCTAGAAGGCAACCCTCTTTTATGAGGAAAATGTATCGTGGCTATGGTTGATGGTGAATATTTTATTCTGAGAGAGGATACTGTGAGAGAAATAAGAGGAAGTTACAACGGGTTTGTTGTAGGTTGTATCCCTTCATTTGTTGGATAATAATAAAGGAAGGACCTAGCAATTTCTCTGGTGGATGTAGCCCACACTGGGTGAACCACATAAATCTGTGTCTCTCTTGTATTGTGTATATTTTGTGTTTTGTTTTCCACATTTGTTTTATTTTATTGCTCCATGGTCCTGTTTTTCTAACAACTGGTATCAGAGAAAAAGGTACCTCATAGGAAAAGAGGGCTCCTGGTTCGAGTGGGAGAAATGTCGGAAAATGGAAAGTTTAGGGTCGAGAAATTTAACAGCCAAAACTACCAGTTATGGAAGATGCAGATGGAAGATTATTTATATCAGAAGGATCTATTCCTACCATTGGGTGGATTAGCAAAGAAGTTGACGGCCATGAAGAACGAAGAATGGGATATTCTTGACATAAAGGCTCTAGGAACGATACGGCTGAGTCTGGAAACGTCGGTGGCTTTCAATATTTCCAAAGAAAATACAATGAAGGGTTTGATGCACGCATTGGCCAAATTGTATGAAAAACCCTCGGTGTCCAATAAGGTATTTCTAATGAAGAGATTATTTAATATGAAGATGTCAGAAGGTGGGTCTATTGCAGATCATTTAAGTGAATTTAATACGGTTACTAATCAACTAAGTTCTGTAAAAGTGGACTTTGATGATGAGGTTAGGGCTCTTCTAATATTGTGCTCATTGCCAAAAAGCTGGAACAACTTGGTCATGGCTATAAGTAACTCTGTCTCTGGTTCAAATACTTTAAAATTTGATGATGTTGTTGGTGTTATCCTTAGTGAGGAAATGCGACGGAAAAGCATAGGTGAGACATCAGGTAATGCGTTGAACATCGAGAATAGGGGAAGACAAAAGGATAGAGGAAAGGGCTCAGGGAACCATTGAAATTCTAGGAAGGGCAGATCTAAATCTAGACTTGGAATGATAGAGTGTTGGAATTGTGGGAAGAAAGGACATCTAAAGAAAGACTACAGAGCTCCAAAGAAACAAAGAGATGGACAGCAGAAGAGAAATCAGGAAGCAAATGTAACAGGTGATGTGTTACAAGATTCTTTGATTCTTTCTGTAGACAATATTTCTAAGTCTTGGGTAGTATATTCAGGAGCTTCATTTCATGCCACACCCCATAGGAAACATTTTCTAGATTATGTTCAAGGTGATTTTGGACAGGTTCATTTGGGTGATGATGTACCATGCAAAATTGTTGGAATGGGAAAGGTAAAAATAAAGCAATGAAATGGAAACTAATGGTTGTTTAAAGAGGTAAGACATGTTCCAGATTTAAGGAAAAGTATAATTTCAATAGATCATTTGGCAAGTGAAGGTTGTGTATCCATATTTACAGATAATACGTGGAAGGTCATCAAAGGATCATTGGTGATAGTGAAAGGAGAGAAGGTAGGTACATTGTATTTATGTACCGGTAATACTGACTCTTCTATCTCTTTAGCTTCTATAGGAGTGGATACAACACTATGGAATCATAGGCTTGGACACATGAGTGAAAAGGGTATGCAAATACTTCACAAAATAAATTTGTTTCCAAATCTTAAACAAATTGATTTGGACTTTTGTGAGCATTGTGTTTATGGAAAACAAAAGAGAGTTAGATTTCTCAGAGTCGGAAAAGAAAAGAAGAATGAAAGGTTAGAGCTTGTGCATACAGATGTATGGGGACCAACTCAGGTATCATCTCTTGGTGGCTGTAATTATTATGTTACTTTTATTGATGATGCAACAAGAAAAACTTGGGTTTATTGCATTCGACAAAAATCTGATGTTTTTTATACTTTTAAGAAATGGAAAGCTTTGGTTGAGAATGAGACAGGAAAAAAGTTGAAGTGTCTCAAATCAGATAATGGGGGTGAGTATTGCAATAAGGATTTTGATGATTACTGTTCATACCATGGGATTCGTAGAGAGAATACAGTTCCAAGAACACCACAAGAAAATGTTGTGTCAGAAAGGATGAACAGGACAATCATGGAGCGTGCAAGGAGTATGAGATTACATGTTGGTTTGTCCTTACAATTCTGGGCAGATGTTGTAGATATTGTTGTTTATTTAATAAATAGAGGACCTTCAATCTCTTTGGATGGTAGAATTCCACAGGAGGAATGGACAGGAAAAAAGGTAAACTATTCTTTTTTGAAAAATTTTGGTTGTGAAGAATTTGTCCATATTGATAAAGAAAATAGAACAAAGCTTGAGGCAAAATCCAAGAAGTGTACCTTTATTGGATATGGTGTTAATGATTTTGGTTATCTCTTATGGGATTATGAAAATAACAAAATCATTA
>ML786403.1:195787-214778 GCA_009831015.1 Picea engelmannii | reverse complement strand
TTATTGGATATGGTGTTAATGATTTTGGTTATCTCTTATGGGATTATGAAAATAACAAAATCATTAGGAGTAGAGATGTCATATTCAATGAGAAGGTCATGTACAAAGATCAGTTGTAGGGAAAGAAATAGGAAAAAGAAAAATAAATTCCAAAGGAAACAGAAAATCAAAATGTACAACAACAGGAGAAGCAGGTACCTCAAACACCTGCAAGTGTTGTTAGAAGATCTACCAGGTTAAGTATACCCCCTGAACAACACTCTCCTTCATTGTATTATTTATTGTTGATTGATTATGGTGAACCAAAATGTTATGAAGAGGCAATGCAAGTAGACACCAAAAAGAAGTGGGAGCAAGACATGAAAGAGGAAATGGATTCCTTGGCAAATAACCAAACTTGGGACTTGGTTCAGTTGCCTGCGAGAAAAAGAGCATTGTAGAATAAATGGTTTTACAAGTTGAAGGAAGAAGATGGAGGAGAAAAGTGGTACAAGGCTAGACTTGTTGTAAAGGGGTTTGCACAAAAGAAAGGTATAGATTTTGATGAAATATTTTCTCCTGTTGTTAAAATGACTTCAATTAGGACTATTTTAAGTCTTGTGGCAGCAGAAGATTTGCATCTTGAACAGTTAGATGTAAAAACAACTTTTCTCCATGGGGATTTGGAGGAAAATATTTATATGCAACAGCCACATGGGTATGAGGTCAAAGGGAAGGAGAATTTGGTATGCAGGTTGAAGAAGAGATTGTATGTCCTAAAGAAAGCTCCAAGGCAGTGGTATTTGAAGTTTGACAGGTTTATGACAGAACAAGGTTATAGTACATGTCATTATGATCACTGTGTTTATTTTAAAAAGCTAGAAAATGGAATCTTTATTATCTTGCTATTGTATGTAGATGACATTCTTGTTGCAGGGTCTAATATGAAGGATATAAATGTGCTCAAGAAGAAATTATCCAATTCATTTGCGATGAAGGATTTGGGTGCTGCAAAGAAAATCCTTGGCATGAGAATAACAAGAGATGAAAAAAATCGCAAATTTGCATTGTCTCAAGGTGAGTACACAAAGAAGGTGTTGGAGAGGTTTAGAATGCAGAATGCAAAACCAGTTAGTACACCTTTGGCCATCCATTTCAAATTAACTAAGTAAATGTGTCCCAAGACATAGGAGGAGATAGAATACATGTCTAGGGTCCCTTATTCATCAGCAGTTGGCAGCTTAATGTATGCAATGGTTTGCACAAGACCAAATATTGCACATGCAGTGGGAGTTGTGAGCAGGTATATGAACAATTCAGGTAAAGAACATTGGGAGGCAGTAAAGTGGATTCTCAGGTATTTGAGAGGTACTACTACTCATGCATTATGTTTTGGAGGTTCAGACACTTTTCTAGAGGGATATGTTGATTCAGATATGGCAGGTGATAAAGACAGCAGGAGGAGCACCACAAGGTATGTTTTTACTATAGGTGGAACAATCGTAAGTTGGATTTCAAAACTGCAAAAGGTTGTTGCACTTTCAACAATAGAGGCGGAGTATGTTGTTGCTACAGAGGCTAGTAAAGAGATGATTTGGTTATAGAGGTTTATGGAGGAATTGGGAAAGAAGCAGGAGAACAACAGGTTGTACTGTGACAGTCAAAGTGTCATTCACCTTGCAAAGAACTCAACCTTCCATTCAAATACTAAGAATATACAGTTGAGGTACCACTTCATACGATCCACCTTGGAAGATGGACATTTGAAGTTGGAAAAGATACACACTAGCTAGAATCCTGCAGACATGTTAACAAAGGGAGTAACTAGGGAGAAATTGAGTTCCTGCCCAGTTTCAGTTGGTCTTCAAGAATGAAGATGAAGATGAGAAATTTTCCAAGTCCAAGAAGGTTTAGAGTCCAGCATATACAACAATGGTGGAGTTGTTGATATCAGTCTCCAAGTGGGAGATTGTTGGTTGTGGAGTCTGGTTATCTTCCTGATTCAGAGGTCCTTACTTTCAGCTGTGTTTATACCCCATGAAGTCTTTACACCCCAGAAGTATGTACACTCTTCTACGCGGGGGAGTGCATAGGGGGGGGTACCCCCTCTGCGGGGTCCGGGGGGGCTATCTCCCCGGCTAGGGGGTCTGGGGGCAAGTGGGCCCCCAGTGGGGGTTTGGGGGTGAAGACCCCAAAGGAAAAATTGCCTTGTAAATGTATATTGTAATTTCATTGTAAATCTTGACCATTCATTATAAGGTCATAGATCTAACGATAGAGATTATGTTAGGGTTTTTTTTCCTAGAAGGAAACCCTCTTTTATGAGGGAAATGTATTGCGGCTATGGTTGATGGTGAATATTGTATTCTGAGATAGGATATTGTGAGAGAAAGAAGAGGAAGTTACAGCGGGTTTTGTTGTAGGTTGTATCCCTTCATTTGTTGCATAATAATAAAGGAAGGACCTAGCAATTTCTCTAGTGGACGTAGCCCACACTGGGTGAACCACGTAAATATGTGCCTCTCTTGTATTGTGTATCTTATGTGTTTTGTTTTCCGCATTTGTTTTATTTTATTGCTCTATGGTCCTGTTTTTCTAACATTTTGTCCATAGGGTGGGTTATAACCTCCAAGTGGGGGTTGTCCTCCAAGTGAGGATTGTGTCCCAATTTGATTTTGGCCCCCAACTGAGTTTTCCCCCCAGGGTTATATTTCCCTCCAACAGGAATCTGATAACCAGAAGTGAATGATGGAGTAGAGCCTCCAATTGGATTGGAGCCACTTGGGACAAATCCTCCCATAAAAGGTGGATAAGACCCTCTAGAAGGAACCTGGGAAGGTGTTGGAATGAAACTGGAAGAAGAATTGTACACAGGAGGAGTAAAAACTCCAGAATCTCTAGATGGAACCTGGGTAGGAATAGGGATAGAATTATTCAAAGCATTATATCTAGGAGGGAGTGATGAGATGGTTCTAGACAAAAGTGGTGTGCCAATGGGAGCTTGGATAGCCACTGTATTCCCAGTGGGAATAGTCATAGCATATGGGACCATTGTGGAATGGGCCATATGGAGAAGAATGGTCAAGATAGGACCAATTGACTATGTGTCTGAACCAACGAAGAGATAGCAAGTTGTACTAGAAAAGTGATCTAGAGGTATCGTGTAGGTAGCAGATGTTTCGGGAAGTTTAGAAGTCTCACACAATGTGAGGTGGGTGTTGGCACAGGGGAAGACCCAGGGTTCAATGCTCAAAAGAACACCAACAAAACCCTAACTATCAACCCTTTCAGAAACACCTACGAAGCAGATGAAGTCTCACCTGAGGTAGAGGCAGGGGTGGTTGCAGGACTCGGATGTTTGCAACCTTAGTTGGGACACTGATCTGTGATTATATATTTTACATGGCACTTAGAATAGATCAATCATCAATATTTAACCCTTATGGTACTTCACAGATAGCACAGAGCATCGTAGTGAATACTTAGACTAAATATACTTAGCCACAGAAATATAGATTAGATTCAACAGATCAAGCGCTAAGCATCGTATATATTAGATCTAACATTCATCCATACATCATAAGCACAGGGCATAACTAGATCTATCTAATCACAACATATAATTAGCTAAGAAGGAGATAAACACATCAGCTCAAAGCATAGAGCACAATACACATAGTTACTATGGTTCACCCCCACCCTGGGGCTACATCCACAAAGTCTTCTTATTTATATTATCTCGATCAAGTGGTTACAACACATAGCTTCAGTGACCCTTACTTCATACAGGACAGAAGATCTGTGCAGCTCGCTAGATCCTTCTTCCTTACACTTCAGCACAAATCCTTCTACAGTCTCTTCACAGGGGCTTGCACTCAGCTCTGCAAGTCTTACACAAAATGCACAAATCCTTACAATACTTAATCGCACAGATCCAACTCTTAGCACTTTAGCCAAATTTCACTAAGAAATCACCAAGTGCACTAAGCAACAACCACTATTATTTCTTACATTGCCTATCTATTTATATATTACAAAATGAGCCTAAGCGTGGGTAAACCCATGGGCCGACATTCCTTTCCCATTACATCAACCCAAAACCCTAAAAAGGGCCCAAAAATAGGTCTTTCTTTCCTAATTTCCACTTTGCATTGCACTCCATCTTTGGAAAGCTGTTGCAGTCCAAAAAATGGTCAAATATGACCAAGTATTCTTCAAAACTTGGTCAAGGGCCAACAGGCCCCCAACACTCACCTATGACTCATCCCGAGTCACTCAGGTCTGATCAATTCCACCTCGAATGCTTCGATATTGGCTCGAGCTTCTTCGACCTACTACAATGTGACAACCTCTTGCTCACTAAATTCCTGGATTACTTTGTTGTTTACTGGCCCTTCTATGCGATGTTCTGTGGTGATGAAAACTTGTTCAAGATCGGCTGCCTGGCTCTCAACTTCAGTGAACAGGTGACATGCTTTCTCTTGGAGTGGTTGAATTTGTTGGGAGACTTCCATCACTTTACTTTGTGATGTGTGTACCTTTTGTTGAGTGGTGCGTTGTTCTAGAAATCACTTCAGTCTCTCGATTGGGGTCAAGGCCTTTAGTTGCGCCTGTAGCACATCTACATGTTGCTTTGCTTCTTTGAGCTGTGCTTCTAACATATGAAATTCAGGGTTCTTCGTGAGGTTCTCATAAGTCTAGGTGCTTCTGGCGCTCAGATCCTTACATTCCAAATCCAATGTTTTTAATCGGCCAGTTGCGTTATGAGCAGTTGCTTCCCTCAAATCTCTTACTTCTTAAGGAGTCTCGAGCACGGTATGAAGTTCTAGATATGCAATGTGCAGCTGAAGTTGTTGGATTAATTATTCTAGTTGTGCTACCTACTGTGGGACACGTTCTTCCATATTCACTTCTATGACTGTCACAGAGAAAAGTTCTTTGTGAACTCCTTCTTGTACTTCAAGTTGCTCTGCTAGAAACTAGTTCTTGTTCTGCTATAACTGTGCTTTTTCCTCCTCCCACTTTGCTTGTAAGGCAAGCTTCTCCTATTCTTCCTTCCTCTGTTGTTCTTTATTTTCACTATGTTATTATGCCAAAGCCTGGGTGGCTTGCACTATGTCTTCTTGAGCTCGTTGAAGAAAAGCTTTGACTTTCTCAGCGATCTGGCATAACTGGGTGGGATGATCAGTTGTTCCTGGTGTTTCCATTGTCAAGTGCATTGTAGAAACTTCTCTGCTAGACTAGAGTGCCTGTTTCACTTCTTGAAGTTCAGCCTTGATCTGGTTGAATACCTCCTCTTGCTTCACTTCTTTCTTTTATGCGATCTCTAGCGAGGCATCAGTCAGCATAGAGATCAAGAAATCGAAGTTGTCATGTGTGAGGGTAGTCTTAAACTTAGTCTGGGTGGCCTTAGATTTCTTCCAGGATGAGGGATTTGGTGGGGTAGTCTTCCTTCTCTTGGAGGGATCCTCCTCTTCTCTAGGCAGAGTAACCTCAACTTTGTTTTCCTCCACTTTTGTGCCACCTAGTTATTCACCATCACCTCCCTTCGCAGGTGAGATTGAAATACTCTTCATGGATGTGCTCCAGATATCTTGAACTTCCACATCCTTCTTAATCTTGCATGGTCCAGGTGTATCCATCATAGCTTTAGGGCTATCCATGTCAAAAATATATGTGGGGTCTGTTGGAACAAGGAGTTCCACTGACCATTCCTTGGTAATATTCTCCAAATCTTCTTCTAACAATTTATAGTATGACTAGAGTTGTTGATTGTGATCATCCACGCACACTGTGATATAGGTGAAGTGATGGTCTACGTTGAATTTCATCAAAGGTATAAACCTATGAAGTGTGTTGGGTGTGATGCGCAGTGTAGACTGGATTTCATTATTCAATTGATTGTAATAAGTGTGGAAGATGGCATTGGACTACCATTGCTTGTTCATGTCGCTGGAGTACCACAACGTACAGAACTTCACAGCTAGTGATTTGAAAGGTTCGATCTCCAGAAAAGTGGCTCCCCATGGTAGTTCCCATGCGATGAAAGTGATGAGTATAAGTAACCAACTAAGGTGGAACTCATACCCTTGGTCCTTCGCTTGTCTATAGTCAAGATCTAGTTGATTTATAAGGTACTTTGCCTAGTTCATTTGTAGTCCCCCTGTGCACTTGCCTACAAGGTCAACTACAAATTTGGTCACCTGTGTGGGTATATTTTTGTGGACTAACTTCCCTGTGATCAACTAGCAACCAAGGCGCACTACCACATTCTCAATGGAGGCTACCTTGTAACCTCACATTCCCTTATCTAGATTGCCATATGCATCTTTTATTCATTGGGAAAGAGCACGATTTGCAGTCTTTCTAGGGTAAAACTCCTGTGAGTTAGGGCCCTGCATGCTTAGCCCTGTGATTCGATTGATCAGAATCAAATCCATAGTGATGCAGTGGTCCAACCATAGGTATCCTTTGTGGTAGCAGGACAATATCAATCTGACGCATGCATTTACTTCTTGATGCCTCCTAAAATGTGGAATCCTCATTACATTGAGGAGGGTTGATTGCGCAAGGTTCTGGGTCCATTGTTGAGGGACAATCTTTGGGTTCCTCCCTTTTGTTATAGTTAAGTACTTATGCGAGGATAGAATATTGTAAACCTTGTGATATCCAAGGTTAAAATCACTACATTTCAGCATTGTGAGCTTATCCTGGTCAGCATGAACTACGTGCACCCCTTTTGGGAGGTATGCAGTGACCACAGCATATTCAAAGTCTTTGGGTATAGTGTCTCAATTCACTGTTCCGCTTAGTGGTGGGATATACTTAGGCAAGATACTTGGGATCATCTTCACAGTGGCGAAGTCATTTCTAAGCTTAGATCCTCTCTCTGAAGGCAGTCAGGATGTTCCTGCGTGAGAAGTGGAGGGGGAAGCTGCCAATGCTCCCAAGGACAATGCTTGTACTCCTGTAGAAATTCCTTTCTCTGACATGACTCTCTCAGTCATTAAGTCAATTATAACTTCTTCAACAATTTTCTCAGCAGCGCTGAGCTTGTTCGGCATACAAACTTGGGTCAGCTAGATTAGGTGTAAAAGGAATTCAGAGACTATAGTGAATAGTATGGGAACAAGGCAATGATATCTGAGTGAGTTAATCTTAAGTTTCAGGCTCAAATTGTCACTTAGAAAAAATTATTCTCGGTGCGTGGTGTGGTGGAATAAGTAGGGAAACTTAGTAATGGTCTTCTTACAATGGATATGGGGCCTTCATTAACTTTGTTCTATCTCTTATGGTGTGTTTCAACAGTTGGATGATGAACCTTTATTTATTTTCTGCCCGTTCAGAGTAGAATTCAAACAGATATACTAGTTCCAATGGCTATATTGCTTCATCATGGTGAAGTACTCTAGGTTTTTTTTCTGATATCTTAGCAAAGTTCCAATTCTACAATTTTTCTGTCTGTGAAGTATCCTATAGAACTTCTTGTAACCTTACAGTATTAGCCCTTTTCTTTCTTAAATTTCTATCCTTCTTCCTCGTGAGCTTCGTCTCAGTAATTATTTTATCATTCTGATGCTTATCTTCTGTGGTCTTAGTTACTTCGCACTGTTGAAAGTCTTTCCCAGTGTTCCTTGATAATTCTTCTTCTGTATAAAAAATAGGTAACTCAATATTATGTGGATCCTTGAGTGTTCTCTTAGCCTCGACATCGGATTTTCTAGTATTAAATATCAGTGATATGCTCTTCTATTCTTCAATCAAGTGTGCGATCCTTTTGGTCATAAAGTCTTGTAGTTCTTGCTTCTTTTGTTCCAAAACTTCTTCTTCTTATTTTCATCTGGCTTGTTCTCTATCAATCCAAGGTTTTCCTATGAGCATGGTAAATGGGGCTTTGTCTTCAAAAAACTTAATAATCTCAAAGTCTTCCGTTATCCAAGTTCCATGACAGTCATAGGTATCTGGGCAAGCCTTCCACATAGGTTTACCAGATTTCCTCTAAATAAAATTGTCCCTCCTAGGGAAGTGATCATGGAAGGATTTCCTATAGTTGCCCAAGTTATTTCTAGCATAATGTTCACTTGTGTTTCTTCATCAAGAATACAGTCAATGTTGAAGTCCCCTATTCTTGCTTCGACTTTCTCCTTTTCTTTGAATATCTCAGACAACCTAACATGTTGGTGATCATTCAAGGTGTCTTTCATCTGTAGCAATACCTTTTCTTATTCTTTATGAGTTTCTACTATTCATGGATTTACCTTAGGGTTTTTTTCATTTAGATTCATTCTTTCAAGCTTAGAAATCATTCTAGGGCAATCCAACACTTCATGGTCCAAGGCTTTGCAACAGAGACAACTAGGTCTTCCACCAGGGCATTCCTTAGCAAGATGTCTTGGTATTTTGCAACTGTAATAGAGGGTTAACCCTCTCTTTCGTTTAAATGTTCCCCAAATTCTTTTGTATTGCACACCAGGATCATGGTAGCTAGCCTGAAAAAACTCTTTCTAGGATCCTGCATCCACTGGTTAGTCCAAAAATTCTTTCTATGCATAGGTATAACATATCTTTCACTATACTTATCAAATCTATTCATATCAAACCTTCTTTCATTGATTAATGCCCTAGTTTGGAAGCTAGGACAACATCTATCAAACATACCTAGATCCATGCTTTAGAAACAAAAAATTTCACTTATCTTACCTATATAGAGAACAAATCTTTTAGATCTAAAATTTTTCGACTATTCTTACCTTTATTAGAGCACAAAACTTATAGATATTACCTCTTTTCTATAGATCTGACCTCTTTCTTTCAGAAATTTCCACTCTTACTTTTCTTAGAGAATAAAGTGTTCAGATCTCACTTCTTTTCTTCAGTATGAACCTCTTTCTTGCAGTTCTGACCTCTTTCTTTCAGATCTGACCTTTCTTTCTCGAAACAAAGCTTCATAGGTCAAGTAGAATATTGCGCACTAGGGTAGCAGATCTACGCACAAAGCTTATTTCACACAAAGATTTTTCTTCTTTAGTTCCCAACAATCACAATTCTAAGTCCCGACAATGGAACCATTTTTTGGCACAGGGACAGACCCAGGGTTCAATGCTCAAGAGCGCACCAACAAAACCCTAACTACCGACCCTTTTGGCAACACCTGTGAAGCAGATGATTTCTCACCCGAGGTAGAGGTAGGGGTGGTTGTAGGACTCAAATGTCTGCAACCTTAGCTGGGACACTGATCTATGCTTATATCTTTTACAGGGCACTTAGCATAGATCAATCATCAATATTTAACCCTTATGGTACTTCACAAATAGCACAGAGCATCACAATGAATACTTAGACTAAAAATTATTCAATACTTAGCCACAGAAGAATAGATTAGATTCAATAGATCAAGCGCTAAGCATCATATATATCAGATCTAACATTCATCCATACATCATAAGCACATATCATAACTAGATCTATCTAATCACAACATATACTTAGCCAAGAAGATGATAAACACAACAAATCAAATCATAGAGCACAATACACACAGTTATTGTGGTTCACCCCCACCCTAGGGCTACGTCCACAAAGTCTTCTTCTTTATATTATCTCGGTCAAGCGATTAAAACATAAAGCTTCAGTGACCCTTACTTCGTACAGGACAGAAGATCTGTGCAGCTTGCCAGATCCTTCTTCCTTGCACTTTAGCACAAATCCTTCTATAGTCTCTTCATGGGGACTTGCACTCAGCTCTGCAAGTCTTACACAAAATGCACAAAGCCTTACAATACTTAATCACACAGATCCAACTCTTAGCACTTTAGCAAACTCGCACTAAGCAATCACCAAGTGTACTAAGAAACAACCTATGTTATTTCTTACATTGCCTATCTATTTATAGATTACAAAATGAGCCTAAGCATGGGTAAACCCACGGGCCGACATTCCTTTCCCATTACATCAACCCAAAACCCTAAAAATGGCCCAAAAATGGGTATTTCTTTCCTAATTTCTGCTTCACGTTGCGCTCCATCTTTGGCAAGCTGTTGTTGTCCCAAAAACGATCAAATAAGATCAAGTGTTCTTCAAAACTTGGTCAAGGGCCAATAGTGGGGTTCAAAATATGTAATTGGTCCAAAAGGGATCCTCAATTTCCGGGCCGGTAAGAGGTCCAATTGGTATTCCAAAAGTGTCCAAAACAAGTTCTTTGGATGAATTCAGTCGAAGAATATGTCTCTCGTATCCACGAGGTATTCAGAGAGCATATAGAGAATCATAAACAATTCAGAAATTTTCTAAAGAGTTAGATCTTTTTGCTTGTGAAGGTATGTTTTCCTAGACCTCGCTCTATTGAGGAGATCCCTCCGGTGGATTAGTATGAAAGGGTTGAGAACCTTCCAAATTTTTCAGTGGTAGTCCTTTCATTCTACGTGAATGGCGTGGAGGGTCAATGTCGGCTGAACCAAATATTTTATGAAAACAATCTATAGCCAACTATAGAAACAAACATCACTTGCTAATAAAATCTAGGAATCAAACCAAGCAAACAAAAAATTATTATTTCGAAGTCACTAGTTGGTGATGAAATCCAGTGTTGCGAAGTCAAGAAAGAAGGGTCTAGGATAGAGTGAGTGGAAAAGTTACGTTGACGACCTGATTAACAGAATCACACCCTGGTGTAATCTCCCACACATAATCATGGGTATACCCTCCAAGGAGCCCGAGTGCTTTTTGCCAACGTCGATTCCAGGTACCGTGAAGACTTTCCCCTCCATAGTCACCTAGTGTAAGACCCTGAGAAGATAGGTAACTAAGGCTACCAAGAACAACAGTGATGCCTGGGGAAACAGTCGACTGTCTGATCCACGCACAAAGGCAGGGTATCTAGCCCAAAATCAAATTGAGAGGCTTCCACTCATCATTTTGGGTATACCATTCAAGCGACCTCCATAATACACACAATATCTACACCAAGACCAACAAAACAGGGTGACTAACTCTACTAGTATCAATGCGACCTCAGGTTTGACCCTCGTGTGAGAAGGGCTTCCCGGGACAAAATGTTGCAAATGGATTTGAACACTCCCTATCACAAGATGTTATTGTGTGTTTTGTGCTTTGGAGAGTGTGTCTCACAGCCTATTCCAAAGCTCTAGCCTAGCTAATGTTGGTGTAAAATATCACTAGAAAATAAAATTTACTAATTGAGTTTTAGATTTCACAATGTTTCTATAGGTTGTTGTTTACGCAAGAGGGAGACAAAAATAAAACCAATGTTGTATAAGCCCTGACCCAATAATATGAAAATAGAAATGAATGATGCAATATTTCGTTCAATGAACTCTATCTACAGCAGGGAGAAGGTATTTTTCCAAAATGATATAATCTACGAAATAGACTTTCTTTTTCTTGAATGAACACAATTCCAAACAACCATAAACAATGATATTTTTCAATGCTCTCTTCTTAACAAAAATTATTTGAATGCAAAAAACTTTCTTATGTATAATTACTTAAAAGAATAAGTGACTTTAAATTCCTCCTTTCTAAAACCAGATTAGGGGTATGACGAACAAAGGACAAGTAATCAAAGAAAATATATACACTCAACAAGCACCCAAACCAAACTTTCAATGAAGATAAAAGTAAAAATGACAAGAAAGTGTTTCATCAAATGCAAATGAAAAATGACTTTCCAAACATCAAGCAATCTATAAAATGTACTCAATCCAAAACTTTAAATCCAATCAAAATACTTTTAATCAATCAAGCACTCAAATGAGAAATCAGACATTGTATCTTTGTTGATAAAAATCATAAGGTAAAATTGGAAAAAATGACTAAGAAAGGTGTTTGATCTCCAAAAACAAATCGACAACAAGTTTCAAACTCAGATATCAGTCACATACTGGCATTAAAAGTTCCTCTCGATTGGCTAAAGAAAAACTAGGCATCAAAATATGATAGGACCCAAGCCAAAAAAAAAATTACAGACGTCGTCGCAACCTAGCAGTAGATTACAATGTGGAAATCAAAGGTTTTCGCAGGATAGTTGTGGGTAGGTCGTGGAAAGTATGCACTGGGACAAACAGTTAGGGTGCAGAAATCAAAAGTTTTCACAGACTGTGTATGGGTATAGTACAGAAGTGTCTGTAAACAAAATAAATTTGGAAAGAGGACAAAGGGCCTAAGTGAACTTTCAAATCCATAGGGTCTAGATGGATGCCCCACAAACTTAGAGACTGAAATAAAGTGAAGAAAGGTAGGCTAAAATCAAATGGCCAAAAAAACCCCATAAACAAGTCATCCCCAGTGGATTCGCCAATTTTTTTATTGGATAAATCGGTGAATGTGGACATAAACTAATCTCCCTAGATCCACCTAGATCTTGAACAAAACAAGACATGACATGACGCTTTCCCTAAGTTACAATCATTGAATTTACTACCAAAGAAGCAATGGATGACATACCTTTAGATATCGCTTCCTTATATTTTTGTTGTCCCTACTTCACTCTGATGCTCTTGTGAGATCAAATCTACAATGACACCAAACAAACCAAAGTGAAAGAAACAATAATAGATTCAACGAAAACCTAAACATGTGATCAAATAGTCATGTAATAAAATGCTAATGATTTTATGGGAAAGAAACATGTCACCGTATTATATTAAGTAAAAGTGGAAGATATGACCAAATTACCTTGACGCGCAAGTTCCCTTTTATTGGTCCTTTGTTCCAACACACACATACACTTTCTCTGAATTTGTATGAAGATGGTACACAAAATCTTGATGGATGAATGGAGACCTCAAGCATCAGTTGCAACAAGATCCTTCACACAGTCTTCAGCCTATTATTTCAGCAATTCTTTGCTCAATATTGCTTCCCCTTTTCCATGAAAAACCCATCATTATATAGGAGAAGGATAAGTGGTTAAAGAGATGAGGATGATCCCACCAAATCAGAGAATCTGGTAGGATCAAAATCATATGGACGACACCTCACATTATAGAATATAATTCTTCTAGAACCTTCGTGAACTTCTTCCTTTCTTTAGCTTCAAACGCCACCACACCCTGCCTATATAGCAGCCTGTGGAAACCCCACGATCCAGGTATAGAGAAGACTGCAGAAACCAATAATTTCCACACTGTGTACTACTGTCATTTTCCTCATGTAAAAGATCCTAAACACATGCTTGTAGAATCATCATCAGGGTGACCAAAATAATGTGTAACATCGACATCACCATAAACTATCAAATGTTTGATTTTTAGTTTTCTTGCAGCTTCTAATCCTAAAACTAAAGCTTCAGATTCACACACATTATTGGTATAACCGATATCCCATTATAATCTATATTAAAAAGGGATTTAATACTCATCGCCTAGTGCCACAAGTAAAACTCCATCTCATGCTCCTTCGCAAGATGAAGCACCATCAAAGAACATTTTCCACATCTTGTCTCTAAAATTTATATTTTTCTTTGAAAACTTTATTTTTTTATTTTTTTCTTCTATACATTCTTCAAAATCATTGTCTATGGATAATATACAATTTCCTAGATCTTGATCAACAACATAGACTAGATATTTATTATGGTTTTGGGAGTCACTTACAGTATAATCCAGCGTAGTTTCTATGTACAATCGAGTAAATTGTCCACAAAAAATTGGAATTGTAGCATATGTCATGTCTAACTGGACTGATCCTCCTAACTTGGCACCCCAAGATCTTGATAAAATCATGCCATAATTATAAATAATGTCAGCAAAAACCACATCCATAAGAATACTTTTCACAAGAACCTAAGCAATATTTACAACTAAATCTTTAATCATACCCAGACACTTAACCTTTATAGAATCAAAAGAGTATAGATATTGATAAGGTATGGTAATTTGAAGGCCCAAATTTTCCATAATAATCTTAGGCATCAAATTATGTGAAGCTCCTGAGTCTAACATGCAATTGTGTAGTAAATGATCATGCATAGTCAGTGTAATATAGAAAGGAGCAACAAAATATTTACAATTCTCAATGTGTGGTCCAAACATGATTGTAGGTTTTGCATCCTACAAGTTGATAACATCTACTTGACAGTCATCATCAAAAAAAATTATTTCTTTTTGTGATTTTATTTTTATAGATTGGATTTCTAGCAAGTTCAGCTAGAGGCATTGGAATTTTAATTTTATTGAGTTTGTTTTCTAGATTGAAAGTCCCAATTGATTTTTCAATTTCCCTGGCCTAAACTTTGGCTTCTTTATTTTGTGGCTTCTTAGTCTGTACTTCTTTTGTTTCAACTTGGTTTATTCGGGAAGCTTGCGTTTCAGTTGATGGTTTTGTAACCGCTGCCTCATTCTCTTTTTTTCGAGATAAAATATTTTTTGGTGGAGTATTTATAGAACTTTTTTCTCTTCGCCTCAAATCATTTTTATGTTGGAGCTCAACCATTATTGAATCAACGAGACCTTTGTATGTAGAGTCTCCCAAATTGTTGATATTTTCATCATCATTAAATAGAGATTCCAGATCCAAGGATTTCTCATAATATTGTTTGGTTAGGTGAGGATCAAGATCATCATCATTGGGGTTGTTTATATCTTCATCTAATTTTTCATAATCTTGCACCTCATCTCCATGTATGAGATTCTCAGTTTTAAAAGGAGCTTGAATCTTTTGTTCCTCATTTTTTATTTTCCTTTGTTTTATCTGAGGATTTATCCTGAATTTTTTTCTAGCATATGAATCAGGTTTGGATTTTTCCATTTCCATCCTGGAAATTTTATTTGATAAGTCTTTAATAATTTTTTCCATCTCATCCATTTTTTTCTCTGAAGAATTTTTTCCAAATCTAGAGGGCCCTGCTTGTTCTTTAAAATGCCTGGTTTCTCTTGTTCCCATCTCAATTTTAGTTTTCAACTTTCCAGATTCCATCATATTGGATTCAATATATATAGCATCATCATTCATCCCTGCTAAATTATTAAATCTTCTTTCTCTCAAAAGTAGAGCGAAATCATAATCGAAATTCCCTGAAAAGGAGACTTTTGCACCTAGATGAGAAGGTTTAACTTTAGTCAAGATCTTGTGATAAAGTTTATTAAATATTTGAATAAACTCTAGGACTATTTTAGATGTTTTCTTTCTCAAGGCTCATTCAGTTAAGTAATATATATTATCTTTTTTCTCACCCCATTTCCTTAAGAAGGAAGTTTCTATATCATTATATGATGGTATAGAGTCCACCGGAAATCCTCTAAACCAAGTTCTTACCTTTCCTTCAAAAGTTTGTACTAAAAATATCATGTAAACATATTCATGCTCAATACCAAGGATATCATCAAATTGGTCAGAAAATTATATATGCTCTGTTTCTATCAAATCCCCTTCACCGGTGAATTTAGGGAGCTTCTTCATGTAATTGTCTAGTAAATCATATAGGATAGCAGGAAGAGCCAAGGGAGAATATCTAGAAAAGAATTTGGAAAATATCCTTGGAGGTTGAACTGGTATGTTTCCATGTCCACCAGCCCCTCCACCACTGTGTTGGCAGCCAATAAACATTTTTCATTGTCTCATAAGCTGCCTACACCAATGTTTCACAAACATTGATTTTTCATCACAGTTTTCAAATGAACGACGATTTTATTCTTTGCGCCTTTTCGCATGCCTACCTTCGCTAAGTCTTCACGAGTACAAGCATGAAGATTTCTCCTTTCGAGGTCACAATTTCAATCATTATCTCAACTGCCAATACCTTTTGTGTCATTATGCATATTGTGCTTATCTTTTTGTTGATCTTTACACAATCGGCAATATCCTTTGATCGGTTTTCATACTTCAATGGATTATATAACTCGGTTTTGTTTAAGACATTTAGCCTTTGAATTCGAATTTTATGACTTGCCTGAACATTGATTTATTGAATTGCATCGAGGTCATGATTTATCTTTTGTGATCCTTATTGTTGATCCTTATCATAGCTCTTGGCATATCAATTTTATGTAATTTTGATCTGACACCTCGGTTAAACGTTTGGTTAATGCATTGGCGAATACATGATTTTGGGGTTTTGAACTTCATGTCGGATGTTTGAACATTATGGTATAACACTCACACACATTGGCATACTCGTTCGACATTCTTATATCGATTGTGTGATTGGATTTCGTCGAATTTGCAATGCACTAGTATTTTGATTGGCTTCCTATTTGGCCTACTCATCTTTTGGTTTCATAAGATGTATGGATATTCATGTATAATGCCTATGGTTATTTTTGCAACCATTGATATGTTGTTTTCATTGGTTAAGCTATGGATATCGGTGGTTACATTGGCGTATAGCTGAAGTTTGGTATTGATTTCCATTCGACTGTTGGTAGATTAAAAACTTTGGTATAACATTCATTGCACATGCACCTGTCATTGTTCATTGGTCAAACCAATTGATGTAATTGTTGAGCTGTATTACAGGGGATGTTACAGCTGTAAACGCCTGCCTCCTTACCAAGAATTAAGCTATTCATCACCTGCCACGTTCATGCTCGCTAATTTGATGTTTTCCTTAGATTCGCAAATCGCGCAGAGGGTTTCCCATCTATACTTTTATTGTTGTGGGGAGGATTGTGCGAGTTTACAGACTGGATTTGACAAAATTTCGACCTGGATATAAACCCAAAATGATCTGCAACCGGGATAAGAAGTTGTGGTTTCCCTGGACGATCTGGAAGGCATAGAGACGATAATGAAATATCTCCAACAAAGAAAATGTCACGAGGGAGAACATATAATGCAATCTCTCCATCTTTATGGGCAACTGGAGTTTCAAACCCCGTGGCTAATATCACAAGTGTGGATACATGCACAGGGACTCCAATATGTAAGGCCATTTTCGAGTCATATGACCGAATATGCCAGTGCAGGTGGGCCTTCTTATTCAGAGACAGTGGATCCTATGTCTGATGGTATAATAGAAGCTCCAGGACCAATGGAAGAATTTGCAGTTAATAGTGTTAAAGTAATAAGTGAGGTTGTAGATGTGAAATTGGGTAATATGTTTGAGGTTTCAGAAACGTCAATATCTCTCCCATCCATTCAGCCTAATGTTGAACTAGATCCATGTTTTAGAGATATTACATTGCAAAACATTGAATTAGAAATTGTGTGGTCGGCAAAGAAAGACAGTGTTTAGGGATTCTTCGGGGCAATAAAGATGAATAACCACCCCAGAAAGACCTTCAGAATTGAGCCATTCAGGCACAGGGTGGATATGGATCCCAAATATGCCGAGAAGACCTGGAAGATTCTCGGACATGAAATCCACGAGATCTATAATCACAATGCCAGTAGCTTGAGTTTTGAATAACTATACAGGAATGCCTACAATATGGTGCTTCACAAATATGGGGAAAATCTCTATTCTGGCCTTGTGACCACAATGACTGGCCATTTGAGGGAAATGGCAAAGACAATTGAAGCTACTCAGGGGAATTTGTTTTTGGAAGGGTTGAATAGAAAATGGGTGGATCATAACAAAGCATTGCAGATGATTAGAGACATTTTGATGTATATGGATAGAACATATGTTACCAACTCCAACAAAACACTTGTTCATGAACTTGGATTAAATCTGTGGAGAGACCATATAGTTCGTGCTGCAAAAAAAATTAAGGATAGGCTATTGAATACTCTTCTTGAACTTGTACGTTGTGAACGAACAGGAGAAGTCATCAATCGAGGTTTAATGTGTAATATTATCAAAATGCTAACAGAGCTGGGGCCTTCTGTTTACCATAAAGATTTTGAGAAACCTTTTGTGGAAGAGGTGTTAACTTTCTATTCTATTGAATCTCAACATTTTATTGAATGCTGTGATTGTAGGGGACTATCTACAGAAAGCTGAGAGAAGGCTAAATGAAGAGATAGAGAGGGTTTCACACTATCTTGATTCAAGTAAGTCTCAAGAAATATTCTCTTGAAAATGTACATAGAAGCAGTGAAGATTCTCAAATGATTGAGCAGGTCCTTGCGTGGCATAAACATGAAAGCAAGTTTCCCACCCTATGTCAACAGTGACAGGTGTGTCTATAAGMAACACAAACAACAAAATGGATGAATATTTTGTTGATTCAGAGTCTATTATTACAAATGAACAGAGATCACCTGAATTGGAGCAACAAAATCCTGAGATGAACCATAGAAGTTTAGAGTTTCAAGAGGTAACGCATGCAGTTGGGATGTTAATTAGAAAAAGAGCTCAATGACAGGCACAAACGGATATTGGAATGACCTGTGCTTTGCAAAACAAGCCATTTTTAGTCTCACGTCTGAGAAAGGAAGTTGCTATTTCAATTTTAAACAGGCATATTTTTATATCTGTTTTTTCCTGTGGGTGTCCATGCTACTTAACAGCTCGTATGGTGATTTATTACAAATAAACTTTGTCAAAGACCAGAAACAGGAAGGAGGGATAGGCCTCATTCTATTTCAAGATTCAAACAGTGGGATTTCAACTGAGAAGAACAACTATATGTTAAAAGGTTTGTCATAGTTTAATGCCAGTGGTTGTGCAGACTAGAGCAGTAAGGGACAGGCAAGATCATCTTTATACTGCCTTTCAGTATTTTGATAAAGACAGCAGCGGGTACATTACAGAGGAGGAATTAGAGCCAGCAGTGAAAAATCATGGAATTTGGCAAATGTCAAGAAGCCTATCTCAAGGGCCATTCAATATCAAGGAACTATTTTTGTCAATGCTAAAGCTGTTTTAATTCCCTACACTCATTTCTAGATAGATTTTGTATATATTTATTTGATATTTGTTTTGATTGAATTAGATTAAATTAAGATTCGGTTTGTTCTAATTAAGAATGGCAGTTTTGGTTTGTTTTGATTTAAATATTTTGTTTTGTTTTAATTAGTAATCAAATATCTATTTGAATATATTTCAGTTAGATTTGGATTAAAAGAGTTTTGTTTTAAGGTTAGAATAGCTACAGAATCGTTTGGTTCT
>ML786403.1:141378-156692 GCA_009831015.1 Picea engelmannii | reverse complement strand
CGGTCAATATGCCATCAATTTTTACAAAACATAGTACAACATGTCCAACATCCGTAGGCAGGTGAACCACCTCACCCCTATAAATACAAAATCAATGTCATAATGCCATATACAAAATGGGCTCACAAGCCTATATAAATATAAAAATACATATATAGAGGCACTCATGGCACCTCTAGAGCTCCACCACCTGGTCCTCTCTCTTGAGGAGGTGACCCACCAACTAGAGGCCCCTCGGGCCCTGGGGGAAATCTCCCAATCATCGTTGCCCCCGCTACCGCTTCTCTATGGATCAAGGTCCGTGACTCTATTGGAAGGCCCACACACTACTCCAAGACTCCCTCATCCTGGATCCAAGTCTACATGCCCTCAGACACTCCCTATAATACCACCTCCAATCAATGGTGAAAATCCTCAAACTCTCTGTTGGCCCCCACTAGAGGAGAATGTGATGGACCCACACTGGGGTCATCGTAATGGCATATCCTTCCCACTCCCTCATCATTAGCCAGACTCGCATCAACCTTGTCCCACCATCATCTCTCCCCTGCCCGTGGCTCCCCCCGTGGTGGTCTCATGTGCCCCTGACGAGCCAATGCTTTGACCAACTCAACCTCTCACCCGCAAGGTCCCACATCTGAACACAACATACAAATGATAGCATCAACATCCATCCATACATAAAACATATGCTATACTATCTAAAAATCAAACCATCAAATAAATCAACATACCTCTATGGTCGAACATCTCTCCAGGGGGTAGCACCATATATGGGTCCTCTTGGAAGTCCACCCCACTATACGGGTATCGAAGTATGATGTGTGGAATCTAACGCCAAATCCATGTAGCATCGGCCATAAATTAATGGTCACCCTCCCCACCCCCATGCCGAACCAAAATTGACACCCACTGCCTCAATTGCAGCTCTCGCACACCCAGTGCATCCAAAAAAACTCACGGGTGCAACATAGGCACCCTCTCTAAAACCCAAGCCACCAAGATCAACCCAAAGGAAAATTCCCCTGAGTCCATAGCTCGACACCTGTTGAGCTTCGCCACCATCTTGGTATGTATCATCAACCCCCAAGAAAATTTCTCACCACTCATTTCCCTCTGTATGATCCTCAACTGACCACCATTGAACTCCTGAGTATTGATAGATCCATAAAACCTCACAATCATCAATGAAATAAAACAATGCACAAGGGTTTCCATCACCCCAATCCTCACCATAGAGCCAGACAAGAAGTCCTCTCCTAAACAATAGGTCCAGGCTAGGACAACTAACTATCCATCCCCAAGTAACATGGGCTCAACTAGTAGCAGGGTTCCCTGGAAAGGGAGTCCAGTCAAAAAATACACATCCTCTATCACAGAGAATGTGAGATTCTCACCTCTCACAATGAATCATTGCATATCAAAGCTCCACATCGAGATCATGAACTGTAGTAGGTACTCCTATTCCCACACCAGTGAACACTAAATAAACTTTAGCAACCCACAGGCTGCCAAAGGACCCCGTACAGTTGGTTCCTCATCTCTCACTGCCTCTCTCAAGTGCGCCCAATCCCTCTCCCTCTAGTGGAATAGCATCATCAACTGGTCACCTGCATCCACATACACAGTGCTTGATCAACCATCACAAACCATCAAAACACCAAAATATCCAAAAAAATATAAGTTTTTACACCCCTCAGCTTTGCCTCAAGGGAGCAGTTGTTTTCCCCACATGCAGGCACATATGCATGCTTGTTCATCCCACAGATGTGCATGAATGCACAAATGTCAGTGATACAGGGGAGCACGCATGCACCCCTGTCACACACACAGACATGCATCCTAGTGTGCCTATTTCCTACACAGTTGTGCACACATGCGCAACTGTCAGGAACACAGTCGTGCATGCATGCACAGTTGTGCTTCGAACAGGCATGCAACCAATGTGCACCTGTTTTCCCCATTCGGGAACCCCCACGCACAGATGTCCCAATTATAGACATGCACTCATGCATGTGAATAATTCGATTGGTCGTGCACTGAGGGGGTCGCCCTCACAAACTCCTCCTGCACGGTCATCCATACATCCCTATCCCAAAATGAAATTCTAATTACTATGCAAGTGGATATGACCACTAACCTGGAACTCACTAATCTTGGGTGAGCCAGCTCAATCTCTCGAAATCTACAAATCTCCTCTAAAAGCCTCTCTTCCACTCATTAAGACAGTAGGTACAAATGACGTGGCATTGTGGGCCCTACTACTATATATAGTCCCTTTTTCCAAACTTCCATGCTCAATTACAAGAGCTTTAGTCATCTGTTTCCTGATCCATCTTCAGTCATGGGATTAGGATCCTACCCCCTACACAATCACATCCCCTGGGTCACCATCCATCCTCAACCCCGGAGGATGCATTTTTCTCACATCCTTCCTAGGTATGCCTGCTTATATTCACAATTTATTGAATTACTCTTATATGTTCCTTATATTCAGATATTGTTCACGTCAGGTATTCGATTTTCATGTGTGCAGGTACATTGTCATCATGCATTAGCACTACCCCTTTAGGTATACCATCAACACTAGAATGTAACTAGTCCCTTTGAATATCAATTGCATCTCCCAGTCACACCCTCTGATCTTTTCCTCTAGGTTCCCCCCATCTGGCTCTGCAGTACTCACACCTCCGCTGCATTTTCAGTATTGTAAACCAGTAGCACTCTCTCCCACATGATTTTTCCCAATTATAGTCCCCTCTAGCACTTTGACACTCATGTTGTTTTCACCCCCTAGGGCTAGGAGTCCTTGTTTCACCTCTTTTGTCACCTAAATGAGCAATAATGGTGCTTACAAGCACAGTTGGGTTAGTTAGGCAAGACAACAGTAAAGGAAAGGGTTAGAAAGACAAATCATAAAAGATAAGAAAAGAATTAAACTAAGAATGATAAAAACAATTGAACTATAGTGCATAAGAACATAAGAACAAGGAACAAACAATACTCATGCCACCAATGGAAAGGATTGTATTAGTGGAAAGAAAACACCAAAGAGAAAGGGAGACTTCGGGTCCCCTCTTCCTCCAAGAGAGGGCTCTTGGACCCCCAAATATTGAGCTCTTCTTACAAATGAGGAACTATAATGAAATGGTGAAGAGAATCCAAAGAACATTCATTCTAGAGGTGATATGAATGGCTAAGTGCAATGGTGCTAGCATACTCTTGATGAGGAAAGACGATCCTCCAAGAGAATATCAACAGCATAACAATACAAATGAATTTCTTGAAAATGTAGTGCACCCATGGCTTCCTTTTATAGCATAACTTTGAGGCATTATTCAACTAGCTTTTAGTGTGAACAAGGGGCCATTTAGGGCACCCTTAAGTCTTTGACCAGCCACCTAGTTGGATTCAGCCAAGATTTGGATGTCAAATCGACTTGGAAGCTGAACCAGAAGTGGGCGGGAGGCCGACCAATATCATAAATGCATCATTTTGAGGGATGCACAGTTTTTTGCATCCACAGTCATGCATCGTGTGCATGTGCATTTTTTCCTGTGTTTCTGAATGGTGCATGTGCGCATGCTCCCTATGTGGTCTTAGCGCATGCTGATTTTATTGTTGATTGTATAGTTTTGGGCCTTTTGGAAATGCATTTTTGGTCCATGGGTGAACTAATAGATGTTTGGAGATGTTGGATTTCTGTAACCATTTGCGGATGAAATTTCAGTGAAAACAGATGCCCCCTAATGTGTGAGTTTAGGAGCATACGTATAGCTGAAATATATCAATGATTCTTCTACTGATAGTACCTATGTAAGAAATAGTGTTGTGAGGATTATCAAGAGCGATCCATTGGAAGGAGAGGGGGACTTGTAGGACCCAAGATTTTCCCAGGGTATGTAAAAAATAAAACTGTGTACAAACGAGGCGGGCATGCCCCATGCTTGTGTCATGTAACTTAAAATACAGTGACTGAATTTGTTGTGGATGTAGATCATTGCAGCACCCTCCGAGGTGGTTTGATAATAACAGAGGAAAATTTTGATGGTGAACAAGCTCTGAAAAAATAAGTAAGGCCACCTGTGGGAAGTGTCGATAAATGTGTAGACATTGATAGTCTATCAAATTTCAAAGGTCTTCGGCTAAGATAAAAAAACTGCAATAGTTGCAAAGTAAGACCCACCGTAACATGAGATAGGGTTGAATTCGAATGTTAAGGGGGTCAACGATAGCATATAACAATGGTGGTTTTCCCTGTGCCATCTGAGACTCCTCATTTTAAAAGTAATGAGAGTCAAGATACGGTTGCCCTTCTGGAAACTATGTTGATGTTGAAAGAAAGGGAGACATGACTTCGCGAAGCAGAGGGCTTCATGGAATCCACTTGGATAAAATCAGGAATTGATGAGTAACATGGATGAATTTTAGGAGTAGTGAGACTCAAGACTGTCATTGGTTGGGGAGAGATGTAAAGTGGCAGTAACCGTGAAACTGAATCTAGTGTCAGGGGGACAACTAGATGGTGGTAAATTGTGCTAGAGGCGTGACAAAATGGATAAACACAGAGATAAAAAGGTGTATGGGTTGTAGGATACTTGGGGTTTATGGATAATGTCATTGATGTCAGGAAGTGAAAAATTTCCCAACCAAGGGAGACAAGGGTTGCTTTGCTGGGGAAAGAAAGGTAGCTAAAGGAGACAACAAAAAGCTATGAAAATGCGGAAAAGGGGTTTGTACAATTACTAAAAGAGTAAAAAATAAGTTGGGATAACTGTGTAGATATAGAAATGGGTGACCCAATGTAAGATGGCTTGGCTTGATGAGGATGCAAACTGCTCGAAAAACAAGTGGAAGGTGGGGGGGCCATAGGCGGGTTTCTGTATTAGGGAAATGTATGGGGGACAGTCTGTAGATGGGAAAATTGATGGTGGGTGAAATGGATGGTTAATGATATTACGGAGGTGTAGTCAAAACTAGAACCATAATGAAGTATTCTAGGAGTCCATTGGGTAGGATAGAAAAATGAGGAGAAGAGGTATGTGGCTAGTTCTCGACGATGCGTAAGACTATCGAGTCTCCCATCCCTAAAGGGTGAAAATAGCATGAGTGTCAAAGTGTTAAGGGGACTATGAATGGGACAACTCATGTGGGGGAGAGTGCTACCAAGTGTCAGTATCAAAATGTAGTGGAGGTGATAGTACTGTAGAGCTAGATATAGGGATCCTAGAGGCAAGAATTGGAGGGTGTGATTGGGAGATGCATTTTGATATTTAGAGGGAATAACTACATGCCAGTGTCGATAATATACCTGGAAGGATACTGCTGATGTTTAATGATCAAGTACCTACACACATGAAAACTGAATACCTGACGTGAACAATATCTGAAGAGAAAGATCATATAATAGTTATTCAATAATATGTGAATGTAAGCATGCGTACCTGAGCGTTAGATGAGAACAATGCCCCCTGGGGGCTGAGGATGGAAAGTGGTCTAGGGAAGGGAATAGTGTATGTGACGAGGTACTGGTAGTATTGGAGGGAAATGTTGTAATGTGTTTGGTGACGATGAGGGATTTCTTGCTCTTGGGTGATGAAAATTCGAGGTTGTACTCCTGAATAATGACGATCCATCGGGAAAATTTGCCATTGATTTTTTGGCAACTGAGAAAGTAGTGCATTGGGTTGGAATCTATGACGACTTTGGTAGTTCGAAGTAAGATGTAATGGCAGAATTTATGGACTGCGAGGAAAAATGCAAGAGCCATTTTTTCTTCGTGGTTGTATTTCAAATGTATCCCTAAAAGATATTTACTAATGTAGTAAATGACATGCTCACGATCATCGTCCCCTAGTTGGACGAGAACTCTTGCTACTGAGACGGTTGAGGCCAAGATATAGAGGATGCAGTCACTATTATAGTTGGGTGGACTAATCAACGGGGCATTGGAGAGGGCCATTTTGAGATCATCAAAAGCATTTTGGGCATGTTCGTCCCATTGGAATGGGATATAATGATGTAAGAGGCGAAGGAAACCATGTGCCCGAGTGGCGTAATTAGGGACAAATCGGTGTAAAAAGTTATCATTGCCTTGTAGGCTCTTCAGTTGGCATAAATGTTGTGGTGGGGGAATTTATGTGATGGCTTGGACCTTGAGGGGGTCAACTATAATGCCACATTGAGAAACGATAAACCCAAGGAGGTGGCTAGTAGTGACGCAGAACACGCACTTGAGGGGATTCAAGCGAATGTTGTATTGACGACACCGTTGGAAGATGATTCGTAAATCACTAAGTTATTGAGTGTGATTTTTGGAGTGAGCGGTGAGATCGTCCAAGTAGGAGAGAATGATTTGAGCGAGATATTGAAAAATGTATGTCATGGCACGTTGCAAAGTGGCTCCTGCATTCTTGAGGCTGAAAGTCATGACACGATATGCAAAAGTGCCCCAAGGAGTAGTGAATGTGGTTTTTTACTGATCGGCTAGGTGGATTTGAATTTGGTTGTAGCCAGAGAAACTGTCCATGAAGGATAGAACCTCATGACCGATGCAATCATCGATAATTTGGTCAATAAAGGGCATTGGAAAGTTGTCTTTGGGACAGGCGTGATTGAGATCACGGTAGTCTATACAGACATGGATAGTGCCATGTTTTTTGTTGATAGGGATGGGGTTGGAGACCCATGATGTATATGCGATGGGGTATATGAACCTTGCAGCATGTAATTTGTCAATTTCGGCCTTGATGGTCGCTGCTTTGGATGGGTGTAACAGAGGTTGTTTTTGACGAATAGGTGTGATATCAGGCCAGGTGTCAATACGATGTACGACAATAGCAGGATCAAGGTTAGGCATCTCTATGTAGGACCATGCAAAGGTGTCTCGGTATTCCTGGAAGAGAGATTTGTAGCCGGTGATTTCTTCAGGATATCATGCGGCGCCAATGGTAATTTCCTCTATGACTCCAAATTTGATGGAAATATCAATTTTGATGGTGGGGGAAATATTGGCCATATTGCCTTCTTCAAAAGTGTCGGGGTAGGGATAGGGTTTTTGAACCAATCTGTATGCCCTGATAGGAAAAAATATTTGGTTTTGACTCCGTAAATGGGTTTTGGTTAGGAGGCCCGATGGCTTCCTATGAAGGAAAAAGAACTTTGTGGTGAAGCGTGTCCCATGGGCAATCAGGTTTAGTTAACTCCTCAAGGATGTCTTCATTGCAGTGAAACTGTCGAGAATATAGGGGATCGAAAGGAGTGACTTTGGTGACTGTTATCATGGGGTCGTTGTCTGGTGGTGACAATGTAGAGGGGGTATCGTAAGGAGGTTGTGATGGTTCACTTGACATAAACCAGATATCGAGATATTGTGGGTTGAAAATGGTAGTCGGGTGTAGAATTTCTGTGGGGAAATGAATTGGAGAATTGGGGGGATTTGGGGGTAAATCCTCATACAAATCATCTAGGAACCATGGGGGAGTAGGGAGTTCCCTAGGTTCCGGTGAAAATATATGAACCATATCAAGTGATGGGGTAAGGGTACTCATTGGTTCTGCTGGAGGAGGGGGTGTATGATTTTGAATAAGGGCCAGTTGGCGACGCCTATATTTAATAATCATAGGACATTGACATGTGAAATGATCAAGTGATTTGCATAGAGAGCAAGGGCGTCTCATACATTCATTGACTGAGGTCGTGACATAATGGATGTTGGTGACATATGTTGGGCTGGGTTCTTACTGAAATCTCTGGCATACGGTTGTTAGTGTCTGTCGGAACTGAGGTAATGTTGGACAATGGTGTGTGTAATGGCCATATTCTAAACAGATGGTGCATGCAAATTTGGTTCGCAGTCCTTTGCTACTTGTGTTCTAGGATATCGTGGTAGTACTGGAGGAAGCGACAAGCAGTGGTGATGCTCGAGGGAGTTGAATGAGATTACGCAACTCGGAGAGATATGAGCAGTTTTTGGTGGGGTGTCTGTCTTTCTCGCATAGTGCGAAAGGAGGTTGGAAACATGGGGGAAGTGGAGCAGTGGGCTCCTTTTTTATTCTACCCCCAGCTGTAGCAGGGGTGCTAACGAGTGGGGGTGTGGGTGGGACGGTGGGGGTAAGTATGGGAATATGCATCAAGATTCCTTCTATTTGGGGAGGGAGGGATGGTTGAGGCACCATCTCAGGTGGATGTAGATACCATACTGGGATTTCCAACACCATGTTAGGAAGGGTGAGCATTGCGGATACTTGGAAAGCTTGTACACCAATTTGGGGGTAAAATAAAGGGATTTGGGTAATGGCTTGAGGGAATGTTTCCCAAATAGGGATATGGCATTGGGGGAGGGGAAGATCAGGAACGGGTAGAGTTGAACAAGGTCGAGGAGATTCCTTAGGAAGGAGTTATGTGACTAGTGGGACATCAGGGATGAAAGGGGGCTCAGCAGGAGGGAGAGTATCTTCACTTGTCGTTCCTTTGGTGGAGACAACACATACTTGTGCAGAAGGATGGATGAGTGGTGGTGCTCCATGGTATGTCCCTAGTAAGGATGGGCCCTTAAAACTTTCAAGGCCCATCTCGATGAGTGGATAGGCATCCGGATTAGTGTGGATGAAAGGGAGGATGTTGTCGATGTTGGATGAAGGGTTAGGCTCTTAATGTGATACCTGATCAATGGTAATGATCTTTCCATTATGGGGAAACATCATGGTTCGGAACACAGAAGAGGCGACTGCCTTCATAGCATACATGTAGCTACAACCAAACAAAATATTATAGTTGAGTATGGCATCGGTAACCTCAATGTCAATAAGGATAGTTTTTCCCCCGAGTTCGACGGGGACATTTTGGAAGAGCCCCTCAGGAGACGAGGGTCGTCCATCGTAAGCCCTCAAAGTAATAGCGGATGGTATTAGATCTAGAGAGCCAAGTTTCTGCCAAATGGTTTTGGACATAATGCATGTAGATACACCTTTGTCAATGATGTAGTGGTGAATGGTGAAGTTCTAGATTTTAACTAGTATTTGAAAAGCGACAAGAGTGGGGAGACGGAGTTCTCCACTACTGAGATCAAATGTGATGAGTTGAGTATCAGCAGGGTCGACTGCCCCTAGAGTGGAAATTAAAGACTTTCGTTGAGAAGAACAGGTTTTAAGAACTTCTAAGACTGACATGGCAGCAGGGGATTGGCCCAAGTCATCAACCAAACTATAATTGCAGGTTGCCCTAGCTTGAGGGTTGTGGACATTCCTTCACAATGGGATGCAATGGATGCGAAGAGGTGTTTAAGTATTAGGGCACAGAATCATCAAAGGTAGGGCAGTCGTGACTGGGGTGGCCTCCAAGATAGTGAGAGTTAGGTCAGAGGGTGTGCTATATTGATGACTACATGTTTGTAGAAGGACCTCTTCTTCACTAGTGAGGAGGATAGTTTGATATGTCGAAGTGTCTGGGTTGTGATATGGTCATGCTTGTGGTGGGGCAGGGTGCATCTCTTGTTGGGTGTTCATCACCCCTTGATGTGGTATGGGGTTTTACAACACGGTCGAGGGTGGGTGATGCACATATTATTGTGGGGCCTGCTCGGGGGCAAGCGGGGCTGGTGGATGTGGTCCATTACCATATTATTTCATCTGTTTGAAGTCTGTGATTTGGGGGAAATGGTGAGTATAATGTCCATAATCACTGCAAAGGGAACAAGGGAATTTTGTTCAAATATTGTTATTGTTATTTCCTTGGAGTTTGTTTTTATTTCCCCTTTGAGGGTTCTAGTTCCCCTGGTTCTAGTTTCCCCCTGCAGGTTGGTTCTGCTGGGGTTGGTTTTGTTTTCCTCCTGTTCTGAGATTATTATTGTTTCATTTTTTCTCTTTCTTTCTGGCATTGTTCGATTGATGGGATGGATTAGCTGTATTCAGTTGTTCAAAGTTTTGGTATTGCTAAATGGGAGATGGTTGAACAAAGTTAAACTCATCATGTGGTTGTCCTTGTGGTGAAGGAATAGGTTGGGGAGGACCAGGAAATGAAAAGTATGGATTATGATGTGGTAACAATTCATAGGATGCATAGGAAGGCATGGTGGTTTCACTAGTGCTTAGGGTGTAAGCAGAGGTGGAGGGGGACCGGAATTAGGTTGAGCTACGGGGCGTATTGTGGGTGTTGGCGGTGGTCCATTGGTGGATGGAGGAAAGGTAAAGGGGTATGATTGTGGATAAGGGGGAGGATTATAATAAGGGGCTTCGTCATATGCAAGTGGATATTGAGGGATTCCATACATTGGTGGTTGTTGGGGGTGTGAATTGTGGTGTGTAGTGGTACCACTCAATCCATCCGCTAAGTGAGACATCTCAGGTTTATCCTGGCCGAATGGCACAGGTCTCATGGCATTAGGTAGTACTGTATACAAGTACCCTGACTGTGAGTAAATGAGTTCAAACTGTTGGGCCTTGCTAATGGATTCTTGTTTAGACTTGGGGAAGGTGGTGGCCACATCTTTAGCAAGGAGGGGAACAAGTGATTTGAGGAACCAATTGAGACATTGTTGTGGAGTAGCTTCATATTTGCAGAGACTACATCGTTGATGCCATTCATGAATGTGGTCAACGATGTGCATGGCGAAGGTTTGTTTAAATTCTGAGAGTAGTTCGAGGCCATTGTCATGACGAATTGGTATTTGAAAGAAGGTCAAGTATTCTTTGGCCAAGGATTAAAAGGTCACATGGGACCCATATTTTTCTTCTACATACCACTTAGTTGATGGGTCAGTGAGTGTACGTTGAAATAACCTCAATCAGATGGAATCGTCTGTGATGTTGTTTGAAGAGCACCATAAGTGAAAATTCATGATATGGTTGGCGGGATCGTCTATCGGTTTTCGGTCAAACTTGGGGATGTCTGAAGGCATTTTGGTAGTCATTGTTGGCCATGTGGGGTTGTGTAATATAGGATCATTGGTGAGTTTAGTCAGATCCAATATGTTGAGGGAAGCCAAGTATGGCATCTGAGGTGGTGGCAGAGGATTAGTTCTGACCATAGTGTCATTTTTTTGCGTACCTGACCCTTGAGGGGGATTAAGTGGGTTTGTACTTCCCCCTTGAGAAGAATTTGGCCCCCTGCTTCCATGGAAAGGAGAGTGTGGGGATGTTTGACCTTGGGAAGTGGACCTAAGCAGAGTGGAACCAAGAAAATTTGATCCCAAGATAGTAGCACTCACAGGGGTGTCGGAAAGTATGGTCAATGAGTTGGCAAGACTAGGAAATCCCCCTAGAATGGGAGGGAGATTTAGCAAGCATCTAGAACAATGGGGGTTCTGTGGGTCCCCTATGATGTTCGACTAGCAAGGTGGATGTGTGCAAATGGTGATGAGGAAAATTAATGAACAAGAGACTTTGTATAACTTGGACCTTCACAATATATATCACAATCTTATGTAATAACAAGAACATCGTACATAAATCAATTGATAAAGAAGAATACATGTGGGTAGGTGGATTTTATCTGTGTGGGAGAACAATGAAAACAAATTCTCATGTCCTAAAATATGTAACGTCCTTCCTCTCAAACAACACTGGACCTTCCAATAGCACTCAACAGTGGGGTTTGAAACCACAGGAAGAGGAACTAGTGAAGGATGAAGTAATTATTTATAATGAGGGGTAGACGGTGCATATCCCGAAAGAGCTGGTGATATTCCCAATAGCCACACAAAATCCGATCAAGTTGCAATTGCAGCCCACAATTTCCACCTGGGTAGATGTCGTAAAATTTGGTCACTAGGTACCTTTGTCAAAGTGTGGCATTTATATTTTTGGCCTAAGAAATGGGTCATGGGTTGGATCTCATCCAAGAGGTGGGTGCCTCAAGGGGGGATGCATAGAACAACCGGACCTTGGCCTTCCACCCTTCATGGGTATCTCCATGCCTTATGGTGTTAGGAACACTTGACTTGGAGGATTTAAAGTTCTCTATTTGACAACTTCTATTGTTTGAAGATGTGAGAACCAGATAACGGGGAGTTATTTGGATGCCTATCCCTGAAATCCTACCTAGACTAAGAAAATTCTTTTGACACCTCCTGTGGAGGAAAAATTAGTGAGTTTTTTAGAAAAAAATTAGGTTTGGTTGTTTGAGAGATTGGGGATGTGAGCCAATCTCATTGAAATTAAGTGGGAGTGGAGAGTTTCGAGATGAAACTGAGTGAGTAGTGACTTTGTGTGTGAATCAAAGGAAAGTGTGCCAATATTTTTAATAATTTAGGTGTCACCTTACTGCATGTGGACTTCGCTTGGTCCTTACAAGTCTTGATTACCTAATTAACTAAATGTCATTGGTACAACCTTGTGGAATTCTAAAGTCCCTAGGAAACTAGCATGTGGATATGTGGGTCCTTACTATTCCTTTAACTCCCTAATGTGATTTAATCTAAGAAATATTTGAAACTATCCTAGATTGTGAACATGTGGGCATCTATGGGCCTACTACAAAACCTTAAAACTTCCCTAGTGATTTAATCTAAGAAAGTAAATTTCAACACTATCCTATCTTTGTAGCATGTGGGCATGTATGGGCTCATTACAATATTAAGATGTGTTTGAAAAAATAAACTAAGAGGAGTCTCAAGGGGGTTGTTTTCCTCTCCTAAAGATTTTGTCTTTTTTAAGGGAGATGAAATTTTCCTTCAACCTCTTTCTGATTCTCAAGATCACTTTGGGGCGCGAGAGAAGAGCATATTCAATGATTGATATCCAATTTATGGTCCCAATGCAATTTTTATATGTGATATAGAATGATTCCAACTTAAACTTTAATCAAATCAATCCATCCATGTGGTAACATGAAATCAAAAGAGGAAAAATAATGATTTTTAACCCCCTAAGTGCCTACGTTTTGACTATTCCCTTTATATGGAGAGGGAATGTAAGTGTGGTGCAAATTACAATATGCATGGAATCAACTTTTAAGAAGGCTATGGACCTTCCATAGATCACAAAATCTTACAATGTGTGTTTTTCTGCACAGGTGCACAGGCCTTAGAATAGACAGAGGCACTCTAAGCGCCAATGTGTGAACTGAAAGCAATTTATGGATGTAGGTGCGCAGAAAGTGTTGAACGATATAGTGGTTTTGGAGCATGTGCGCTGAAGACGTTCCTATGGGTTAAAACATGCACGCACTGTCTGTTACATGGTCGTGAAGAAAAATTCAGATGAAATTCTCTCTGCTCAGCTTTGAACTTGGCCTTTTGCAGTTTGGCTTGGGCCAGTTATGATCCCTGCAAGTTAAAGAAACAAAAATAAGAATTAAAATAACCCAAATAGGGTAGGAAATTGATACCTTTCCCCAATGGAGTCATCAATCTATTGCACCTATTTTTTCAACTAAATTAGCGAAATAATGGTGCTTACAAGCCCAGTTGGGTCAGCTAGGCAAGACAACAGTAAAGGAAAGGGTTAGAAATACAAAGCATAAAAGATAAGCAAAGAATTAAACTAAGAATGATAAAAACAATTAAACTATAGTGCAATAGAACAAAAGATCAAATTAACAAACAAGACTCGTGCCACCAATGGAAAGGATTGTATTAGTGGAAAGAAAACACTGAAGAGAAAGGGAGACTTTGGGTCCCCTCTTCCTCCAAGGGAGGGCTCTTGGACCCCCAAATATTGAGCTCTTCTTACAAATGAGGAACTAGAATGAAATGGTGAAGAGAATCCAAAGCACATTCATTCTAGAGGTGATATGAATGGCTAAGTGCAATGGTGCTAGCATACTCCTTATGAGGAAAGAGGATCCTCCAAGAGAATATCAGTAGCATAACAATACAAATTAATTCCTTGAAAATATAGTGCACCCATGGCTTCCTTTTATAGCATAAATTTGAGGAATCATTCAACCAACTTTTAGTGTGAACAAGGGGCCATTTAGGGCACCCTTAGGTCTTTGACCAGCCACCCAGCCAGATTCAACCAAGATTTGGATGTCAAATCAACTTGGAAGTTGAACTAGAAGTGGGTGGGAAGCTGACCAATATCATAAATGCATCGTTTTGAGGGATGCGTGTTTTTTTGCGTCCACAGTCATGCATCGTGTGAATGTGCACTTTTTCCTGCGTTTCTGAATGGTGCATGTGCATGCACTCCCTGTGTAGTCTTAGCGCGTGATGATTTTATTGTTGATTGTATAGTTTTGGGCCTTTTGGAAATGCATTTTTGGTCCATGGGTGAACTAATAGTTGTTTGGAGATGATGGATTCATGTAACCATTTGCAGATGAAATTTTAGCGATAACAGTCCCAATACTCTTTGCATTCTCAAGAATCAACCACATTCTCCTTCTCCTCATTTTTCTAAATTCCCCACAATGGACTCCTGGGTAATCTCATTATGGTTCCCATTTGGCTGCGCCTCTGCAGTATCATTAACCCTCCATTTCAACCACCCTCGGTTTGCCCATATGTAGATTTTCCTCCATTCATTTTCCTAATAAAAAAACCCACATACGGGGCCCCCACCCTCCACCTATTTTCCAAGCAACTTGCACCCTAACCATCCAAGCCATCTTACACTAGGGCAAACATTTTTGTATCTGCACAGTTATCCCAACTTATTCTTTATTCCTTTGGTATTTGTACAAAACCTTTGTTTCCCACATTTGCATAGCTTTCTATTGTCGCCTTTAGTGACCTTCCTTTTCCGGCAAAGAAACCCCGAGTATCTTATAGTCCATACACCTCTGATCTATGCATATATCCATATTTTCACGCCTCTGGCACAATTTACCCAAGCCTAGTTGTCCCCCTGACACTAGATTCAATTTCATAGGTTGTTGCCACTCATCCTTTACATATATTGTAATGTCCCCCACCTCTTAGAGAAGTGAGGAGGAGACTCAGTGGCCTGGGCACCCCCACTAGGTCATAGTCTCACACTGAAGGGGGGAAAGTCAAGAAGTTAAAAGTTATATTTTTAAGTTGACTTAAGGAAGGGAAAGGATAAAGGAGTAATAGATAACTCAACAGAAGAATAGAAGATTAACCCTGGGAGTTAACCTAACTCAACAGATAATTAGAAGGAAAAGTATAAGTAAGAGGCTGGGGTGCACCTATTATTCATTCTGCTTTTGGATTAGCATTTTCTATTGCTCTTGAGCATTCATTTTCGGGGTTTGTTGTACAAACCTTTGGGAGCAACTCAGTGGTGAAATATCCACTCACCTTGTTCCACAGCTTGGTCTCGGGGATGAAAGACTCCTCCACACCATTCTAGTATCAGAGCCAGTTTATTGAGGGAGGTTCGATCCAGCTTATCCTGAGGGCCTAGGGC
>ML786403.1:88148-137542 GCA_009831015.1 Picea engelmannii | reverse complement strand
GGGTCCATTACCCAAACCTGGGGTCTCCAACTTCTCATGGCCATAACTCTCTAACCGTGAGGAATTATGTGACGTTCCACATACCACCGGAAATGACATGACAAGCACTATCCATCTAGGATATTTTCCCTGAAAAATTCACTGTACTTCATCTCATTATTCCACAATTAATCATGTGTTCTCTTACTGCACAAAGTGTCTTCCCATGAGGGCTTTCACCATAAGGGGACCACTTTGGAGTTCATCCATATTTACTTCTTATCAACCATGAAAAAAAAATAATGAGTCATATTTACATCAAACACTATTGGGTCCATTACCCAAACCTTTTTGCTATGGGTCTTTCTTCAAGGGTTGACATCAATGACAACCAACCTTAATCAACATGGGCCACTCTTGCAACTCCCCTCAACACTCTTTCTTACAAAATTCCTCTCAGTAGAATAATTATTGATATATTTCGGCTCTATGTATGCTCCTAACCTCATACATCAGGGGTCATCTATTATCACTGAAATTTTTCCCGCAAATGGTTATAGGAATTCAACATATCCAAACACCTATTAGTTCATCCATGGCTCAAAAAATTCATTTCCAAAGGGCCCAAAACTATAAAACCAGCTATAAAATTAGCATGCGCTCAGAATACACAGGAAGTGCACGCACATGCTCAAGTTGAAAACGTCAGAAAAGAACACATGCGCCCGATGTGCGAATGCAAATGCAAAAAACCATGCATAGCTCAGAACGACGCATTTATGATTTTGGTCGGTCTCCCACCCACTTCTAGTTTAGCTCCCAAGTCGATTTGACCCTCAAATATGAACTGAATATGAGTGGGGGGTTGTTTAAAGACCTAGAGGTTCCCTAAATGGATCTTTCTTCACACTAAATCCTGGTTGAATAATGCCTCAAAGATTTTCTATAAAAAGAGGTCGTGGGTGCACTATATTTCCAAGAATCTATTTGTAGTGTTATGTTGCCTATATTCTCCTGTAGGGAACCTCCTTCCTCATTGGATCATGCAAGCATCATTTCATTAATATATTCACATCACCTCTTGAGTGAATGAGATTTGGATTTCTTCACCATTTCCTTCTAGTTTGCTATTTGTAAGAATAGCTCAATCATTGGGGGTTCAAGAGCCCTCCCTTGGAGGAAGAGGGGACCCATAAGTCTCCCTTTCTCTTTCGTTTTTTCCCACTAATACAATCTATCCATTGGTGGCATGAATGTTGTTTGTTTTTTATTCTAATATCCTTTTCCACTCTAATTTAGTTTTTTTTATTGTTTTTAGTTTAGTTGTTTGTTTATTTCTTATTCTTGATGTTTCTTACTCTTTCATTCACTTAGTTCCTGTCTAGCTAACCCAACTGGACTTAGTGTCTTTTTTTCTCTCATTTAGGTGATGAAAAGGATACAACACTCAAGAGTTCTTCTCACTCAACCAACCAACTCGTATATACCATATCCAAGTATAAAACCAACCATATAAAGAATGCCTCAAGCATTCACCATATCATAAGAAAATCTAAAAACAAACATGTAACCATACCATAACTTCTATAGTTGATCTGAACCTATAGAATGATGACCTGGGAACTTTCTTTCAGACTCTAGGGACCTGACACAAACATCTACTTAGTTTTTCATGACCTTTTTCAAATGTACACTGCCTCTGCTTCTACAACCTGTGTATGTATGTTCTTTTCTCCATTGCATCCCTCCTACATGCATGCCTTCCTCCACTACATCCCACGTACACCTCAAAAACTAAGTTTTTTCTCAAATTATACAACTTTGAAACTTTCAATGTCAACCCTCCTTTGTTACCTTAGACTTTTGTAACTTCAGATGTATCGATGAGTACCTGAAATAAACCTTTCACAAAATAATAAATATTCATTGTGCTCAATATATGGATTATAATAAGATACCCTTGCTCTCTTATTTATACTCTTCGAGTAGCTTCCTCTATGGGTTATCTTCTAACTTCTTTACCCAACTTCCTTATTAAATTGCTAACCCACTTCTAATTATGCTTTCCATTTACAACCACTTTATCCACAAATAGTAAACTATCCACTTCTAGTTGCAACTAATTTATTTTTAATTATTTTCTTATTGCAACCACTTAACCCATGATTAAATCCTAGGTGCAACCACTTTGACTAGTCAACTTCCTCTAGGAGCTTCTAGAATAATTTGACTTCTTTGACCTTCTAGGGGATTCTAGATAACTCATGAGCATTCTCCAACTTTACTAAGCCATATATCCTTAGCCATGAGGAACTGTGTGACATACCACATATCACCAAAAATGAAACGACATGTAATATCCATTCGTGATAGTCTCACGTGTAAATTCATTGATCTTCATTAAATTATCCCTCAACCAAAATTGGGTTCCTTACCCATACCTATGGAGCTACAGGAATGTGCTATCGAAAATACTCAAAGGTTGGCATCAATATACCATGTCACTCTCCAAGGGTTGACATCAATCACAACCAACTATCCAAACCAATTGTCCATCAATATAAACCAATTGGTTGACATCCTTCTCATCACGATTCATCTCTTTTGATACAAATAGGCTTTTGTCTTCCTTATGGGATTATATTGTTTCCATATCCAAGACCTCCTTTCCTACAATTCCATCTTCACATATCCATCTTCCATATTCATTGATCACTTGCAGTGGCTCCAAACCATTTCAAAATGGTGCATATTGTTGTCCCTGAGATTGATTATAGGCTCAAAGAATCATGTCAGGCATCAAATATTTTAAATGAAATGTTTTATAAGTTCTTTATTCTACCTTCAGTTCTCAAAAATAACTTTGAGTGAAATTTATGATAAGACAGTACAGAGGTTGTATCTTGTTATCTGAGTCACAATTTTAATTTCAAATGATGTAGAAATGATTGAAAAAACTATTAAAACAAAGCAATGTATCAATTACAGATAATTCTTACCTTATTTGCAGTAGAAGAAAAATAGAAGATGTACCCTTGAAATAATATTAACAATGCGTCAATTCACATAGATCACAGGTCTTGTTTTTACTCATGGAAAGAACAGGGGAAAAACTGTAACTGAATGGACTTATGATGTATTATGATCATAGTAGATGTTTTACTAAATTGTAATCATTCACTCTTCAAGAACTACAGAAGGAATCTAATAAGAGATGGAAACACATGGAAAAGACATAACTTAAATGAAACGAAACTTAGAATAAATGTTTGCACTTGTATTAATATTCAAAAATTTCTCTCTTTTACATTAGGCTAGAAGTATCCTTTAATAGATCTAATATCTATCTATTTATACAAAAATTGTCTCAACTAAAAGTAGTTGGACTTTCCACAATATCTGCTCTAAATATAGAATACAATCCCAATGGAAAAATAGAACGTAGATATTGTTGAGTTATGGTTTGATGTGTTGGTGCTTCATATGATCCTTCATTTTCTCCCAGATACACTTTCTTTCCTTTGTTCATTAAATTGGGTACACATATACATCAAGGCTACCACAAATCTCGAAGGTTCAATGTTCTCATTCAATTCAAAGGCAAACACCTTCTTGTGTACTAGTGGTAGATTCTCCTAGATCTTCTTTAATGCCTGGGTTGTAATTTGATGTTGTAAATTAGGCTTCACCAACAACTTATTAATAATGAGAAAATCAATCTGATTCATCTGTTGAATGACAGATTGAACATTTTCCCTATTTTTTCTAGAGTTCTCCTTAGTCATTTCTATTTCAATCTATCCCAGTGCCTCTAAGATATCATTTCCTTCAAACTCAACCAATTTTGTTTCTATAGAAGACAAGATGTTTAGACAAGTCTCCTTTTCCTCTATGGAAATCTTCTTACTTTCTTCTAGATTCGTTTCCAAAACATTCAAGGCCATTTCACCCTTCACTTGTTCATATTGTGAGAAAGGGGCGAGACCAGGAATATTGGCTTTCAGCCTCCATATAATGAATTCTTGAAACTTGGATCTAGCCACACTGGCATCCTTTTATTTCGCATAAATACTTTTCAGAGAATTATTTATTGCCTAATATTATTTCTGAATAGTATCTACCTTTTGATATAGATCTTGTTGAACAACTTACAACTTCTCATTGATTTCATATTCTTGTGCTTTGAAACCAGTGATGTTGATTTTTTTATTCTCCATTAGGACTAATTTTTCCTACATCTTCTCTATCAATCTGTCACATTGAGTAATCATGGCTTTGCTGGTTTGTGAACTCTAGTAAATCGGCTTTAGTTTCTCATGTAACTGCTTCATCTGTTGCTAATAATTTAGCATGATTTTCTCTATGTCTTGATTCATTCTGCTCCTAACAGTCTATTTTTTGTGTTGCATTTAATTCTACAATTTTTCCACCAAGAGAGATTTGTGTTGCAATTTCTTGGTCAGATTATCCACTGACCATTGGCTAGGAGTGGTGAAAGCCCTTAGTGAATATACAACCTCTTTGGAAAATTCGGGATCACTTTGGCATTTTCCATCATATACTATTTTCTAGCTTTTAGTAACTACTCCATATTTTTTCTAAGACTCTTTCTTTACAATAAATTTCCTTTTCTTGTTCAGAAAGAAACTTGAGGGAGGAATTTATTTGGGAAAGATAGGAGTAAGTTCGTCTATGTGAATGACCTTCGAACTAGGAGTTCCAAATCTGGTCGCTAAAGGAGTTAATGAGGCAATAGGAGAGATAATTGTTGTGGAGCTTTCTGGACCTGTTGTTCTTAGGATCTTAGAAGAAGTAATTGGTGTTGAAGGGGAAAAAATGTGTCCCTACTTCATGAAAGCTTCAAAGTGGGATAATATTTGTTGATCATGTAGACCTAGCAGTAATTTTTTTATCTCTTTAAATAATCCATATGAAATCTTAAATACTTCTTCATATTTTTCCTTAGTGGAGAAACTTGGCTGAGATTATGTGGATTTAGCTTCCTGTGAATATGGAATGGGACTTGACTCTCCTTGTAAAACTTTAGGCAAGTTTTTGTGTCTATGCTTTTGGAAGAAGAGGAAACTATCCTGTTGGTATGGAGGCAGAGTTTGAAATCTATTTTGAAATTATTCATAGGATCTATCTCCCCTCAAAACCTCATCATAAGGAGACTCTTCATGGATGTATCTTTTCATTTTGAATTGATCCATGTTGATATTAGTGGCCACCCATCTATTCCAACTGGCTCCTCGTATTTTTTTTTGTTCAACACGTTCTTTTGTACTACCTTGTAATTGTGGGTTCTACAGTTCTAGGGCTGTCTGAAGCCCCACATATCCTCTAGGTGGATACGAGTGGCCTCTCACCTAATCCAACTAGCTTATTTTGTATGTTTTCATGTCAACACATCTTGTTGTACTTTTAGGGCTATTTTGGGGCCCTAAACGTTGTTTTTTTGGCTCTCCACAATCAAATTGTAAATGGAGTTAGAGTTTGAAGGTGGAATGTGTAGGTATTTGAAATACCTTTCCAACGGGATATCACATGCCTAAAATAGAGGTCGTATGCAAATGTTATGGCCCTAGGAAGTTGAGGTACCAAATTACACCAACTTGCCTATAGGGCCCACATAACTTTTGGTGTTTCACCTTCTAGGGTTAGGTTTTTGGATGTCTAGGGAGCCTCATTTTAATCCATTCTGCTCAAACAAATGTGTGTAGCAGCCGCATCTCTTCTCATATATAGCTACCACCATTCGAGCAAGTTTTTGATTCTGCAGTTTTACAGTTTCATCCTATTTCATTATTTAATAGAAGATATTGTTCACTAGATATTTGTATTATTATCCATATCTCTGTGTTTATTGTATTCAGTTTTTTAATCAGTTCATTTTTCTCCTAAATCTGGATCAGTGGTATCAGAGAGGTATTCTCTTCGTTTATTTGTTTTCATGCATGTCCCCAAAAAGATCTGGGTACAAGAAGTTGGGAACCAAACCAATCGAGCCATTACCAGATCGGTCGCACTGAGCCTGACAACAACCCATGGTGGATGAAAATAAATATGATGGAGCAATAGATCCTATTAAAATGTTACTCGATAAATCCCTCACGCGACAAAGGAACGAAATGATGGATAACTTCACGCAGATGCTTCGACGGCTTCCCATAGGAGAAGCATCTTCATCAAGAGGCCATGCAACCCCCTTCAAGGTATCAGTAAATTTTGATATTCCATTATTTGAAGGACTAATAGATGTGGATGTTGTATATAAATGGTTGAATCTTCTCAAAGGATTTTTTTGATACACACTTTTTCCGATAGGGAAAATATCACTTTTGCACTCCTCAAGGTTGTTCCCCATGTTAAAGACTAGTGGGATACTTATTCTGAGAAAAGGGAAGTGGAGGAATATAAAATGTTTGTGGTGGACCCTACATGGTATTCCTTCCAGAACGCCATTAAAGAACAATACTAACCTGTTGGAAGATACGAGGACTAGTACACCAGATGGACCACCCTACAACAAGAAAGGGACCAGACAGTACCATATTTCACCAATATTTTCCATACCCTACACACCAAATTGGGTATCAAAGACTTTGAGCATTATCTGGTGCTCAAATACTATGGATGTTTGCATAGATACATTCAAACAGAAATGGAGCTCCTGGACATCGCCTCTTTGGGAACAAATTATAGATACATTGTCAAGATCGAGCAGAAATTTAAGCAGAAACAACAAGAGTTTGGATCTACAAACCCCACATAGCCAAAGCAGGGAAAAGGTAGCCCCAACCCACACAGCAAGGGACCAATTCAATATGGCCTCCCTCAAGACAACTAGTCCATGCCGCAACACAAAAAGGGAAATGATAAGATGAAGAAGGGCATGGGAAAATGGTGTGAGTATTGTTGGAGCCACCTTTTACAAGTGGTTGAAATATAATTCTTCCAATCAAAAGTTTACTCCGACATGCGAAGTGGCGATGGCCATTATAGTCCTAACTCATCATCGCTTAATCGTTAATCAAGTCTATCACTTTTATCACCTCGCACTATCGTGCTTTGGGAGTTACAAGTTGCAAGGTTTCCAAACTCTGATATGCGAAGTCGTGAAACAGTTTTAAAAGTTCACCCAAGTTAGTGTCAGGGGTAAGTCACTTTAAGACCTAGTTAATCACTGTCGATGTTTTGCAACTCAATGATCGCTCTCCCAAAAAACTATACCTTCATAGCCCTGAGTCGCGAAGTCATGATTTTTATTAATTAATCATGGGTTAATTAAGAACTTAAGTCAGATCATGATTTTTTAACTAAATCGCATCATCACGATTTTGGGTTTTGGGGGCTCAAAGGATAGGAGTGAAATCTTACGATATGGTGAACGTCGAAAAAGGGGGATTAAAGTCTAAAACAAACTTAATTAAAGGATCCAGGATGAATTAATCGATGCATCGATGAAAACTTTAACATGCACCATCTATGGAGTAAATTTAAATGTTTTTTGCGTTGATACATGTTATGACTCGTCAAACAATTATGGCATTTATTTTCAACTACGGCAAGGTGAAAGATAGTAGGATCTCGGTTTTACTTCTAAATATTTCATTAAGCGATTTGACCGTTCTGTTTGCAAGGACACTAGGGGTTTAAATGACTAAGATAAAGAGTTTTTTCCCTTCATTTTTTTAGTTCTCATTCTTGTTTACGCGCAGAGCCATTTTACCATGTTAACCATTGTTTGTGATTTTCAAATATGTTTGACAGGTGGTCCAGTTGCAGGTTTCATTCTCATGGATCCATGAAAAATGCCCAAGTCAGCTACCGAGAGTTTAGGTCAGGGTTTAGACGTTGTTTCCGACACCTTGCCCCAAAGTATTAATTCTATCAAGACATGGTCATATGTTTCCAACATCCTGCAATCCAAGTCGATAGATTGTTCAGATGATTCTAGCGATAACGAGAAGGATGATTTATCAACCAAATACAAAATCATCACTCAAGTAGAGATGCACAAAATAGCGGCAAGGCCCCAGCTTCTTCCCTATTTGGATATGATCAGGTGGGCGTTGGACCATGTGGACATCTCGACCAGGATGATTATCAACGAACAGAAGGTGATGGTTGGTACCTTCCAACCAGAACATTTGCGGGAAATGTATAAAATGTCACCCACGCTGAACCTTACTCACAACACCGAATTCCTAGAAGGCTTCAAGAAGAAGAAGTGCAAGAAGTATGAAAAAATCATGTTCGATCTGATCAATGATTGGGTCTCACACCCCATGAAATTCAGTGCTGACTCCAATGGGATCTATTCAATCTCTTCTTTGGAGCCACAGTTCAAATACATAGCCATGATGACCTGCAGGTTGTATGGGAAGGAAGACACTACCCATTTCTTCCTCCCATGGGTTCCACTCATTCATATAGTCACTGAGGTTTTCTCGTTTGATTGGGCCAAACTGTTGTCTGACAGTCTGACCAGTCGAATTACTGAATATCGATCATAGAAGGCGAGTAAGAAAGAAGCGTCATCCTTTATGTTTGCTTACATCATGGATGTCATCTTCTTCATGACACCCTTCCCATTGATGAACTAGAGCTGGGATCCATCTAGTACAGAGCCTATCCATGTCTACCACTTGAAGTTGTGGGAGGATAAGGCCAAAGAATTCATCTACGAGATCTTCAACTGGGTGATGGTGCCACTACATGTCGACATTTTTGGCCAGCCGCCTCCCAGGATATCAAATAGCGTCATGACCAACCTAAATAGTGTGGCAGATTGGTATCTAGAGGCATAATTTTCATATATCATGGTTTTCGGCACCTCTGTCCCTCCATACGCCCTCCCGCTATTCCTACCAAATAAGGTATTGTGCCGTGAGATTTCCAGACAGACCGTTCTTGGCAAAATAAGAAAAGAAATCAAAGGAGTATCAAAAAAGGTATGGTTGCCCTTCCCTATTCGTATTAGTGCATATTCCTTGTTATATTTTGGCCAAGCCAAAGCCGAGGCTATGGATTTAGAAGAAATGAAGCTGGTAGATATTGAGTTCAAGAAGCATGACCCTAGTAAGGTTGTGAGAAATCACCTGGCAAGCTACGGCTTGAAGAGGTATGAACACAAGGATTCCCCACATGATGAAATATTCCAGGGCGTGAGGTCCTTCGTTGAAGTCCTAAGTCAAATTCAAGCCTTGCCACCCGAAGATATGGCAAAATTTTTGAAATTCTAGGAGCACCGATGGAGTTGTCTCCCCCATATTTTCTAGAGCTTCTAGTTACAAAGCAGACGGGAGCCAAATATGAAAAGGTCTCAAGTCCTAGTGGGGAGAAGGACCAAGGGAAAACTAGGGAGGCTGGAACCTCAGAGAAAGGAGCCGAAGTTCCCCAGAAGCAGGAAGGAAACCCCAAAAGGGGCACGTCAGGCAAGCAGGCCCAAGGCCAAGTGGAGATACCTTCGCAGGGATCGGGTGACTCACTTTCGATCACGTCAAACAAGATGGTTATAGAGGTCACCCAGAAAATAACATCCAAGGAAATTGGCAGTCCGATTTTTACTGTCACACCCTTGCAGTTCACAAAGAGGAATCCTAAAGTGGGATGGATTTTCAATGAAGAAATGACACCTATTTGTATTGAGTAGTTGCCTCCTAATGAATTTTTCTTTGACAAGAAAAGAAAGGTTGTGGTATGGAAAGGATTTATCAAAAAGAGGGTGTAATGGCTAAAATATTTAAAATCATGACATATGGGAAGGCCGTGAAAGAGGGAGAATTTGCAGAGGAGATAGTCGGAACACTAGGGGCTTATGCTACAGCCAATCAGTACTCGATTGGGACTTTGATGGCCCAGTTGAAATGAAAGAACCTCTTGATCAGTAAATTGGAAGCTAAGGTGGTTATTGCCGAAGTGAATGTCAAGGACGAGGTGAGCAGGAGCCTTGAGAAATCCCTAACAGATGACCTGCGTGAAATCGAGAAGCTCAGGTCCGACCTCAAGCAGGCGCGCCAGTCGACACAAACCAGCCAGCAGGGGCAACAAATTATAGAGTTGCATTCAAAATTGGAGGTGACCAAGACACAGGTTGTAGACATAAATGTGTTTAGATCATAGGCCATCGAAATCCGACATAAGGTACTTACGGCTCAACAAAACCTGTTGGTAAAGGTGAGAACCATTCAGAACCATTTCCAGATGATAGATCAAATATTAGAAAATATTTCTTCGAGAGAAAGAGAAGCCGGGGCACCACAGGTTGCTTTCCAAGACATTTTTATAGCTACAATGAAGATAGAGATGGTCAGCAGTTCAAAATTATCCATTGCGGAACAAACTAGAGGTAATATCTTGTTGAAGGTCTGGGAGAAGAACATATCAGAAAGTAAGGGGAGAGCTAACGAAGTAAATAATTTTTTTGAGGAAACGTTCTCTTTAATAAGTAAAGGTTTGCTAGACCTTGATAAGGAGAGCAGTGTTGGGACACTCGGAAAAATCAATATAGCTAAACATTTGTTGGACATCAAAGAAAACATGGGGAAGAAACAAGTGGAGATATCCCAGATTAGCCAGGTTGATATGGCCCAAGTGGACAAATGGCTAGTACAACCAAGTTTACAATTATGCTCCATCATCGCAGAGGACTGACAAGTGGGAAAAGGTTTACCACAGCTGGCGAAGAGTTGTTACACTCTTGAGGCAAGTTACCAAGCAGAGCCTTCCAGGTTGATAGCATAGTTGGTGGAGAGGTGTGTCACTTGCACTGAGCAAGCGAAAGGGTGGGTTTTTGGTGCAAAATAATGACAGATGTCTTTCATTCTATTTTTAGAACCCAAAGAGTAAAGAAAGGAAGGTGCTCTGCCCACAGGAAGGAGGATAAAGACAAATAAGTGAAATGCATAAAATTCCCATTTTGTAACCGAAAACTTCTGGAACAATTGAGATTCGAATGTTTAGAAGTTTGTATAAATATGCATTTTGAAGTGAGAATAAGGGGTTGGACCTTTCTTGGCCAATTGTAATAGATAATTTCTTCCTTTTGAAAATTAATACAAAGAAATCCGAAGATTCCTGATTCCTTGAAGACTGAGTTATGAGTTTTGTTTTCTCTGTTACCTTACATTAAATTTCATTTCACATATATATTTATGATGAATTCTTAGCTACAATTTAGTGCAACTTCTACCATGGTGACCAACTTTTTATTCATCTAATCGCTTGCATTTTTTCCTCTGTATTGGCTATCAGTAGGTACAAGACCTGTGAACTTCTTAGATCTCTATATTTTATGCTTCGTTAGATTACTTCTTGCCTTTTTCTTCTTATGTTTACAGGGCGAGATTCTCCCTTGATAGGAGCCTCGCATTGTCGACTGCTTAATGTTTTCTCACATTTCATACATGATTCTTTAAAAAGTTAAATCAGTTATGGGAGAAGGTCTTTGGTTTGTGTTCTACCTTTAACATCAGATTTCAAAAGTTCTCTTTTATACGGTCAAAAAATTGAAGTAGCATTTTAAATCTCGAACTTTCTTTTCATTTTATGTTCCTCCATGACTGTGCCCTTTGCAAGACAACCCAACATTGAACCCAACCTATCGGATCAAACAAGCATTTCTTTGAAACTTTTTGACACCATACTTAAAACCACCATCACCCGGGTCGAACTCGAACATTCATGGGCCGCAATTGAATGGGATATAAGCATCCAAGAACGTTTGGAAGCAAGATAGAGACAACTTAGAAATCATCCTTAGCTTCCTTTTCCCAAAGGTTGATTTTTCCCCTTTTTATATTTTACTCACTTTCGGATGCCTAGACCCTATACTTTCTAGCCTTAAGTACAAACTCTGGAACAACATATTTCTGGCATCGTTGTCGGGGATGAAGTTATGAAACCTTTTCCCTGGGAGAACGACATTTTTTCAAGTTTCTACCCTTTGATAGTGAACAAAGGGTGAACACCCTCTAAAGGATTTTTCTTTTATCATTCACTTGGTGACTTCACATTTAAATAATTTGGCATCTAGTCGAAGGAACACCAAACAAAACCCGGATGGTAAACAGACCACGCTCATTTCCAATCCCAAAAAAATACTGAAAACAAGAGGTTCCCTTAAGCCAACCACTGTAATCTACCAGCTTAGTTACACATAAACCAAGGCCAAGATTCCTTTTGAACCTCTAAATTCACATGAATCCCCCCCTAAAACCCTCAACCAAACTTTAGATCTCCCTGAAATTAAAAATGAAATTCATCCAACAACTTCCGGCATACATAAAGGTGAAAATCCCTCAGTAAATTTAACAGTGAACGATATCAAGCCGACTCTTCAGTTAGATTTCCCGACCTCATAGAGTCTCGAAGAGTATACCATATCCTTAGATTCCATTCCCATGGGTTCCCCTGATTACATCTCTTGCAAATTTGAGGAACCAAGTCCTCGCATCCCTTATCCCCCATCTTCATTTTTCTCATCTCTCAAAGAAGCTAAAGATTTTCTTTTAGTGTTCCAGAACCCTCTGTATAATGCACTGTTTTCCTATCCAATAGTATCGATGGCGGCTGCTGAAGGGGGAGGTGGAGGGGTTTTAGGAGGAGGAAGGGGCCAAGGGATGCCCCCGCCCCCAGGGTTTTCACTAAAGTAGATGCCATATATGTGCCTCTGGTTCTACCTATCCCTCTTCCCGACCTTCCTGAAAATTACATGAAAAACTTACCAAAATTTATAGGGGAAGGGGACCTGATCGCGACCGAACATATAAATTTATTTGATCAGTTCATAAATATCCTAGGTCTCAAACATGAAGATGTATATTCCAGGTTATGTGTTCATACATTCGAAGGACAGGTACGAGCCTGGTTTCAAAGTCTACCCGCAGGTTCGATATTATCCTATGATGCCCTAAAAGACTCTTTTCTTAGACAATGGGGTGAAATAAAAGACCATTTGTACTATTTGACCAAGTTTGGGTCTTTAAAAAAAAAAAATGGAAACTGTTATGGAATTCATTCAAAGGTTTAACAAGTTATATAATAATATCCCAGTTGAAGTTAAACCATCCCAACCTGTAGCCAAGGTAACCTTTGCGAGAGCCTTCGAACCCGATTTCGCACTTTTGTTAAGAGAAAGGAGAGGGGATACCCTGACCCAAATGCAATACGAAACCGTAGAGATCGAATCTAACATGATGGCTTCAGTCAAATTAAAAACAAAAGTAGAAACGGGAAACCGAGAAACCAAACATTTTAAGGAACAGGCGAGACCCTCAGGGCCTAGTAGATCTTCAGATGATAAAATGGATGATATGGATAGGATAATTAAATAGCTATCTAATAAGATTTCCATAATGGAGATAGATCAATCCAAGGCATATCCTTTCATTAAGAGGGAATTTAGAAGAAACCCCAACCCTCAAAATCAACAAAGACAGATTAAAAATGAAGACTAGAAAATTCAAACTCCTTTAAAAAATGAAAATTTTATAGGGGGAAATGACCTGCAATATTTTGAGGATCTGGAAGAAGACGTAAACAATTCGGGTGATGAATGCACATAGCCTCATTTAACTAAAGAATATTATGATAATTCCTTTGACACAAAGCAACCATCAAATAAATTTGATGACATAAAAAACACTGATGTTCCTGTCTATCAACAAATGACCAATTCTATAATGGTCAAGGTCCAACATAAGTACAGCCTGAGGCCTAAAAACAAACCTTTGTCGACTCCCCAACCCAAGAAAATTCTTCCTAGAGGTGAAATATACGAGCCTACCCCAAAGGAGACCAAGATACCTAATAGCAAAATAAAAGGGGTAGATTTGCAGAGTCCCAAAGTAAAGGAGGCTGAGACCCAAGCAAAAGAAACTAAGATAGTTGAAACACATACACCGATAAAGAAACTCACGAAAAATAAATCAGCACAAACAAATAAGTTAGAAAGGAAGGAGTCTGAAGTTTCAACCAGAGAAATGGACAAAGGTGGGGGAGGTTTCAGCCTTGAAAATGAGATAAATAAGATAAAAATACCAATCCCTCTAGTCAAATTAGCAAAGAATCCCGTGTATCAAAAGCAGATAACCAAAATGATAGGTTTTTCGAATCTAGAAAGTCACTCTGATATGATAAACTTGGAAGATGATAAGCCGAATATCACTTTTGGTCCACATTTCGAGGGTGCCAGAGACACCTTCTCTCCCTTCTATATTACCCTAAATGTGCATGATCGACTACTGCATAATTGCATGCTAGACTCTAGAGCCTCACATAATGTGATGCCCAAGTCTATTATGGACAGACTAGGCCTTGAGATCACCAAGCCTTATGGAGATCTCTACTATTTCGATTCAAGAAGAGTTAAGTGCATGGGTATGATAAAAGATTTAGTAGTCACTCTTGCACAGGTTCTAGTGAAAAGCATCCTAATGGATGTAGTTATCATTCATATACCTCTGAAGTATGTCTTGCTACTATCTAGGTCATGGGGAGCCAAACTTTGGGGGTCTCTTCAACTAGACATGACCTACACCACGGTTCTTGTGTTTGGTGGACAATTTACTCGACTATACAGGGAAACGAGGTTAGCATACACAATGAGCGACCCACAGAATCCTAACAATTATCCTTTTTATGTTGTCGATCAAGATCTAGGGAATTGTATTTTGTCTTTTGATGATGGTGTAAATAGTTGTACAAAAGACAATTACATAGATAGAAATCAATCAGGAAAGATAGACAAAAATATATATAGCACTGGAATTTGGAAAATGTTTTTTGATGGTGCCTTGTCATATGAAGGAGAATGTGTAGGAGTATAGTTTGTATCACCTGAAAATGAATTTGTTATTCCTTTCTCTTACATGCTTTAGTGGGATATAGACAACACCAATAACGTATGTGAGTATGAGGCTCTAGTATTAGGGTTGGAAGCTGCTAGGAAGCTGAACATAAAGAACTTGGAAGTATACGGAGATGCAGAGTTGATAGTGAAACAGATAAATCAGCAATACCAGGCCAAACACCCAAGATTGCGATCTTACAGGAATTGCCCCTGGGATTTAATAGAAAATTTCTTCTCATCGGTAAATATTCATTTCATCTCGTGCACTGAAAACCTACAAGCCAATTCATTAGCCAAAGCAGCCTCAATGTTTCCCCCCCTTACAGTTTTCAAACTAAGATACCACATAAAGGTGAGGAACAAACCTTCCATACCAAACAACATCCAACACTGGCAAGTGTTTGAGGATGACGAACAAATCAGGAAGTTCCTCGAAATGGTGGACGACTTCACCAAAACTCACATTGACCAAGAAAACCAAAACTACCACACATGGATCATGCAAGAGGGAGAGGATCCTCAAGGGTTCTAGGAAAAGATCGCTAACCATCACATGTTGGTTTTAAAGAAAAATCAGATTCCAAAGGGACTAATCCCTCTAGAGAGACTCTTCGACCAAAATGATATGCTCATAAAATCTACTTTGCAACCCTAACTAGAAGAGGTTGAAGACTACGACATAGGGACCAAAGAGGAGCCTAGGATAGTAAAAATATCAAAGTATCTCCCTCCTGAGACAAAAAGTAAATATGCTAATCTACTTGAGCAGTATAAAGACATTTTTGCTTGGTCGTACAAAGAGATGAGAACCTATGACACCACTATGATTGAACACAAGATACCCCTAAAGCCTAGTGTCAAACCTTTTAGACAAAAACTCAGACAAATCAATCCTATTTTATTTCCCATGGTCGAAAGGGAAGTCAAAAATCTCCTGGATGAAAAAATAATCGTACCACTGAGATACTCTGACTGGGTAGCAAACCTTGTCCCAGTTAGAAATAAATGTGGGGAGATCAAACTGTGTGGTGATTTTAGAAATCTAAATAAGTCTTCCCTCAAAGATAATTACCCTCTACCCAAAATGGATCACATTTTAGAAAAAGTAGTTGGGGAAAATAGGATGTCGATGATCGACAGGTTTTTCAGGTACAATCAAATTGTTGTCAACAAGAACGATAAAGAAAAAACATCCTTCACCACCCCTTGGGGTACCTTTATGTATGACAATATGCCTTTTGGTTTAATGAATGCAGGTGCTACTCTCCAACATGTTATGGATATCGCTTTTATCGGCAAAAGGGAAAAATTCGTGGTTATCTATCTTGATGATCTAACCATTTTTTCTAAATCCGATGAAGATCATCTGATACATCTCAAGCAGATGTTTGAGAAATGCCACAAGTTTGGTCTGTCCTTAAACCCCAAAAAGTCTCACTTTGCTATGCAAGAAGGTAAACTCTTGGGCCATATTGTGTCTCTATATGGAATTAAAATTGATCCTAAGAGAGTTGCAGCTATAGATACCATAAATATCCCTAGGAATGTAAAAGAGATTCAGTCATTCTTAGGAAAAATAAAATTTTTGAGGAGATTTATCCCAAACTTTGTTGAAATCGTGAAGTTGATCACAGATATTCTAAAGAAGAACAGCGAAGTGAAATGGACAGCAGAAGCCAAAGCATCGTTTGCATGCATCACAAAGGTTATAACCGAGGCACCCATACTGGCAAGCCCTGATTATCTAAAATATTTTCTAATTTTCTTGTTCGCCTCCGAACACACACTTGTTGTGGTACTCCTCCTAAAAAATGAAGAAGGTTTCAAGCAACCAATAGCCTTTTTTAGAAAAAGTCTTAGAGATGCTGAACTCAGATACAATATAATGGAAAAGAAAGGATATGCTATGTTGAAGGAGTTAAAGGCTTTCAAAACCTATGTGTTACATTCCAAGGTAATTGTGTACGTACCCACTAGTTCCGTAAAAGACATTTTGGTTCAGTCCGACAATGATGGGAAAAGGGGACGGTGGCTTGCTAAAATTCAAGAATTTGATCTGGAGATAAAACCGATGAGACTAGTAAAAGGACAAGGTTTGGCTAATCTCTTAGCTGAATCAAATTTCATAGCCCTTGAAATAAATGGCCTACAGGGATGTGAAGAGTGTGTGGACATGAACGAGCTCGATCAACAAATAACTACCATCAGGATCAAAGAGAAGTTTGCCTCATCAGATTAGTATAAAGACATAGTGTCCTACCTGCTGACCTTGAAATGCTTGAGTGATTTATCCCCATCTAAAGCCAGGATGCTAAAGCTACATGCGGTGAAGTATTGTATATCTAAAAGCCAATTGTATTGGAAAGACCCACTAGGATTCCTATTGGTTTGTTTAATTAAATCAGAAACAGAGAAGGTCATAAACAAATTTCACAAATGAGTGTGTGGAGGACATCACGCCTGGAGGGAAATGGCTTATAAGATCCTGAGGGTAGGATATTATTGGCCCAAACTATTCTCATATGTCAATTCCAAAGTCAAAGCCTGTAACCCTTGCCAATTGTTCATAGGAAATCACAAACTCCCAGTGCTACCATTGGTTCCGGTCAAAACGAAAGCCCCTTTTCAACAATGGGGACTAGATTTTATAGGAGAAATTAAACCTCATTCTAGCACTCAACATAAATGGATCCTGACTGCCAAATCTTACTTCACCAAATGGGTGGAGGTTATTCCAACTAGAAAGGCAACAGATTCGGTGGTAATGGATTTCCTAGAAGAGAACATTTTGTCTAGATTCGGCTGCCCCCGAAAGATAGTCACAGATAATGCCCGAGCATTTAAATCTATGGCTATGGTCAGCTTTTGCCAAAAGTACAATATCGTGCTTGATCATTCCACGACATATTACCCCCAAGGAAATGGGCTAGCCAAGTCTTCAAACAAGAGTCTAATCGCTATAATTAAGAAAGTGTTGAGTGAAAAAAAAAAATTCTTGGCATGTGCATTTGAAATAAGCTTTGTGGGGGAATCGGATAGGTACAAAAAAATCTATCAGCACTTCTCCTTTCCAAATGGTATATGGGACCGACCTAGTATTACCTATAAATCTAGCGCTTCTCGTAATGAAACATTGGCAAGATGAGAAAGAAGAACCAAATCATGTCACAAGAAGAATAAACCAGCTGATTGAAGTTCAACAGCACAAGGCTGAAGTGGATAAAAGGATGTATAAATACCAGGACAACATGAAAGCATTATTCAATCGTAAGGCCAAGGACAGAGAATTTCTCCTCAGCGATTTGGTTTTGAAATGGGATGCTAGGAAGGAAGACTCAGCAAAACATGGTAAATTTGATCATATCTGGTACAGACCATTCAAAGTCACAGCTCTTGAAGGGAAAAATTTGTTGCTATTAGAGAATTTGGACGGTAAAATCCTCAATGCCCCTATCAACGAGCATTATTTAAAGCACTATATGCAATAAATGGTTTCCAAATTTTCCAATGTATATACTGGTTTGTGTTTTCTTTTTATTTCATAATTTTTCTTTGGTAAGTCTACTTTCATCACAAATAAAATAGGTCAGTGTTGTTCTAGAAGTAGGGATACGAAATTTTCAATGCATTCAATTCCTTTATAGCCCTAATACTTTTCATGTTTTTCCCTTATAAGGTCCCAGCTTGCAGCCCAAATGAGAGAAAGAAATAAACAGACGGTCATATATCGGAGAATTGATTCGCCGAAAACAGGCTATAGAAAAAATTTCTCGTTATTTTAGAAGAGAACGAAATGGCAAGGCAAAGGTACGAGTTCCATAGATGTATGTTTTTCAAACGAGTGTCACTAAAGTGCCATGATGGTCTCAAAATTATTCCATTTTTGCTTTGATATATCATTAAAAGAATGACTTCCTACTCTGGGTCCTGAATGTTTCACCTAGATAAAGACAAGAGGTAATTAAACTAAGCAGAGAGAGTAAAGTGTCTCCAAGAAAGGGTTCTGAGAGTTGGGTTTAATCCATGACCCCTGCATTTCAAATTCCAAACCTTTCTCTGTCGCCCCTTTTCTATCCTCAGATTTACATTCTTAAAAAGCCAAACACCTTTCTGGGGTTCCCACAGAGAGAGAAGAGGTTACATTTTATGCTTTGGAAGCTGGAAAATAGATCTTAGAAAGTAAGCCATCCCTCATAACTCCTCAGTCTCCTACTAAATAAAGTTATGCATAGGTTGATCCTGACTCTTCTAGGTTATTTAACAGTGTTCGAAGGATTGAGGCTTGCTCGAAGGAAGACCCCTGGAAGTATTTTTTCCCATTTTCCCTACGGGCTAAGGTGTTTTGAAAGTTAAGAGAAGGTTGGCCTTGAGTAATCAAAGCAATTTGACAGACCTCCATTGTGAATATTACATAGATATCATCCCTGGTATGCCTTATACAAACTAATTGCCCCCACTTTGTGCTTTAAAAAGTAAAATATAAGACAGATGGTGAAAGGAAATTCACATTTGATTGCCCCCATCTAGTCCAAGGAGATGATGAAAGTAAATTCATAAATGATTGCCCTCATCTCAGCATTTAAATGCATAATTATGATTCGAAGTGGTGAAAGGAAATTCAGTAAAAAGGGCCAGATAACTTCACCGGGGTACTGAACAAGCTTGCTAGCAATGAAGCAATATCTGAGATATCTGTAAGGTTGTCATACATAAATTTCACTCTACTCTAGTGTTCAACCTTTTCGAAACTGGATCTCAATCCCAAGTTCAGAGAGGACTCCCCAATTAAACGCATGGAATTTACTTTGTTTGATGCAAGACAAAATCCACAAAGATCTGTTGAATCTCCTAAGACTATTTTTTATTATATTAAAGTAGACCTGAATTTAGTATCGAGAAGGAGAAATTCATCGAAAGGGTTATAGCTGAGTTTAGAACGCAATTGAATTTTGAAAATCTTTTTCATAAGTAAAGACGAAATCTCTTTTTCCCTCTGTATCCCCTTCCTAAAATAAGTTTTGCAGAAAGAAACCAATGACTCCATTTACCCAATATAGGCACGTGGTCTACTATTCTTCTTGCCTCACAAGAAGACGAGATCCCTAGTTGGAGCCTATATTGGAGCCGCCTTTTACAAGTGGTTGAAATATAATTCTTGCAGTCAAAAGTTTACCCCGACATGCGAAGTGGTGATGGCCGTTATAGTCCTAAGTCATCGTCGCTTAACCATTAAGCAAGTCTATCACTTTTATCACCTCTTGCTATTGCGCTTCGGGAGTTACAAGTCCCGAGGTTTCCAAAATCCGATATGCGAAGTCGAGAAATGGTTTTAAAAGTTCACCCAGGTTAGTGTCAGGGGTAAGTCACTTTAATCCCTAGTTAAGCATTGTCGGGGTTTCATGACTCGGTGATCGCTCTCCCAAAAAAATATACCTTCATAGCCCCGAGTCACGAAGTCATGATTTTTATTAATTAAGCATGGGTTAATTAAGAACTTAAGTCAGATCACAATTTTTTAACTAAGTCGCATCATCGTGATTTCAGGTTTTGGGGGCTCAAAGGGTAGGAGTGAAATATTTCGATACGGCGAATGCCAAAAAAAGGGGATTAAAGTCTAAAACAAACTTAATTAAAGGAGCCAAGCTGGATTAATTGATGCATCAATGCAAACTTTAACACACACCATCTACGGAGTAAATTTAAATGTTTTTTGCGCCGATTCATGTTATGACTAGTCAAACAATTATGGCATTTATTTTCAACTACGGTGAGGTGACAGATAGTAGGATCTCGCTTTTACTGCTAAATATTTCATTAAGGGATTTGATCGTTCTATTCACAAGGACACCATGGGTTTAAATGACTAAGATAAAGAGTTTTTTCCCTTCATTTTTTTAGTTCTCATTCATGTTTACACGCAGAGCCATTTTACCAGGTTAACTGCTATTTGTGATCTTCAAATCTGTTCGACAGGTGGTCCAGTTGCAGGTTTCATTCTCATGGCTCCACAAAAAATTCCCAAGTCAACTGCCAAGAGTTCAGTTCAGGGTTCAGACATTGTTTTCGACACCTCTCCCCGGAGTATTAATTCTATCAAGACATGGTCATATGTTTCCAACATACTGCAATCTGAGTCGATAGATTGTTTGGATGATTCTTGCGATAACGAGAAGGACGATTTATCAACCAAATACAAAATCGTCACTCAAGAAGAGATGCACAAAATAGTGGGGAGGCCCCAGCTTCTTCCCTATTTGGATATGATCAGGTGGGCACTCAACCATGTGGACATCCCGACCAGGACAGTTATCAGTGAACAGAAGGTGACAATTGGTACCTTTCGACCAAAACATTTGCAGGAAATGTATAAACTCTCACCCACATTGAACCTTACTCACAACACCAAATTCCTAGAAGGTTTCAAGAAGAAGGAGTGTGATCAGTATGCAAAAAGAATGTCTGATATGATCAAGGATTGCATCTCACACCCCACAAAATTCAGGGTTGACTCCAATGGGATCTATTCAATCTCTTCTTTGGAGCCACAGTTCAAATACATAGCCATGATGACCTGCAGGTTGTATGGGAAGGAAGACACTACCCATTTCTTCCTCCCATAGTTGCCACTCATTCATACAGTTGCTGAGGGTTTCTCTTTCAACTGGGAAAAACAGTTGTCTAACATTCTCACCAGTCGAATTACTGAATATCGAGCACAGAAGGTGAGTAAGAAAGCAGCTTCATTCTTTATGTCTTCTTACATAATGGATTCCATCTTCTTCATGACACCCTTCCCACTGATGAACTCGAGCTGGGCTCCATCTAGTACAGAGCCTATCCATGTCTACCACTCGAAGTTGTGGGAGGATAAGGCCAAAGAATTCATCTACGAGATCTTCAACTGGGTGATGGTGCCACTGCATGTCGACATTTTTGGCCAGCCGCCTCCCAGGATATTAGATAGCATCATGACCAGCCTAAGCAGCATATCAGATTGGTATATAGAGGTGGAATTTTCGTATATCAGGGTTTTTGGCACCTCTATCCCTCCATACGCCCTCCCGCTATTCCTACCAGATAAGCTATTGTGCCGTGAGATTGTCAGACAGACTGTGCTCGACAGAATAAGAAAAGAACTCAAAGGAGTATCAAAAAAGGTATGGCCGCCCTTCCATATATGTATTGGTGCATATTCCTTGTTAGATTTTGTCCACACCAAAGTCGAGGCTACAGTTTTAGAAGAAATGAAGCTGGTAGATATTGAGTTCAAGAAACACGACCCTAGTAAGGTTGTAAGCAATCAACTGGCAAGTTGTGGCCTAAAGAGATATGAACACGAGGATTCCCCACACGACGAAATATTTCAGGGTGCGAGTTCCTTTTCTGAAGTCCTAAGTCAGATTCAAGCCTTTCCACCCGGAGATATGGCCAAATGTTTGAAATTCTAGGAGCACCGATGGAGTTGTCTCCCCCAGATTTTACAGAGTGAAGCCCCAAAGCTTCCAATTACAAAGAAAATGGGAGCCAAATATGCAAAGGTCTCGAGTCCTAGTGGGGAGAAGGACCAAGGGAAAATGAGGGAGGTTGGAACCTCAAAGAAAGGAGCTGAAGTTCCCCAAACGCAGGAAGGAAACCCTGAAAGGAGCATGCCAAGCAAGTAGGCCCAAGGCCAAATGGAGATACCTTCGCAGGGAACAGGCAACTCACTTTCGATCACGTCAAACAAACTGGTTACAGAGGTCACCTCAAAAAAAACATCCAAGGAAATCGACAGTTCGATTGCTATTGTCACACCCTTACAGTTCATAAAGGAGAATCCTGATGCCGGTGGGATTTTCAATGAGGAACTGACACCTATTTCTGTAGAGGAGTTGTCTCCTAATAAATTTTTCTTTGACAAGAAAAGAAAGGCCATGGTAATTCAATTATTTTATCAAAAAGAGGGCGTAATGGCTAAAAACTTTAAAATCGTGACAGATGGGAAGGCCGTGAAAGAGGGAGAATTTGTATAGGAGATAGTCGGGACACTAGGGGCTTATACTACATCCAATCAGTACTCGGTTGGGACTTTGACAGCCCAGTTGAAATGAAAGAACCTCTTGATCAGTAAATTGGAAGCTAAGGTGGCTACCACCAAAGAGAATGTCAGGAACAAGGTGAGCAGGAGCCTTGAGGAGGCCCGAACAGCCAACCTGCGTGAAATTGAGAAGCTCAAGTTTGACCTCAAGTAGGTGCACCAGTCGGTGCAAACCAGCCAAACACAGGTAAGCCAGCAGGGGCAACAGATTATAGAGTTGCAGTCGAAATTGGAGGTGACTGAGAAACAGGTTGTAGACATAAAGGTGTTCAGATCGCAGGCTGCTGAAATCCAACATAAGGTACTTACGGTTCAACAAAACCTGCTGGTAAAGGTGAGAACCATTTAGAACCATTTCTGAACGATAGATAAAATATTAGAAAATATTTCTTTGAGAGAAAGAGAAGCCAGGGAAGCACAGGTCACTTTCCAAGATGTTGTTATAGCTGCAGTGAAGATAGAGATGGTCAGCAGCTCAAAATTATCCATCACGGAACAAACCAGAGGTAATATCCTGCTGAAGGTCTTGGAGAAAAACATATCAGAAAGCAAGGAGAGAGCTAACGAAGTAAATAATTTTTGTGAGGAAACGTTCTCTTTGATAAGTAAAGGTTTGCTAGACCTTGATAAGGAAAGAAGTGCTAGGACATTGAGCAAAATCAATATAGCTAAACATCTGTTGGACATCAAATAAAACATGGAGAAGCAACAAGTGGAGATATCCAAGATTAGTCGGGTTGATATGGCCCAAGTGGACAAATGGCTAGTACAACCAAGTTTACAATTATGCTCCATCATCGCAGAGGACCAACAAGTGGGAAAAGGTTTACCGCAGCTAACGAAGAGTTGTTACACTCTTGAAGCAAGCAACCAAGCAGAACCTTCCAGGTTGATAGCCCAGTTGGTGGAGAGGTGTGTCACTTGCACCGAGTAGGTGAAAGGGCAGGTTTCTGGTGCAAAATAATAACAGATGTTTGTCGTTCTAATTTTAGAACCCAAAGAGTAAAGAAAGGAAGGTGCTCTTCCTGTAGGAAGGAGGACAAAGACAAAGAAGTGAAATGCATAAAATTCCCATTTTGTAACTGAAAAATTCTGGAACAATTGAGATTCGAATGTTTAGAAGTTTGTATAAATATGCATTTTGAAGTGAGAATAAGGGGCTAGACCTTTCTTGGCTGATTGTAATAGAGACTTTCTTCCTTTTGAAAATTAATACAAAGAAATCTGAAGATTCCTGATTCCATGAAGAATGAGTTATGAGTTTTGTTTTCTCTGTTATCTTACATTAAATTTCATTTCGCATATATATTTATGATGAATTCTTAGCTACAATTTAGTGCAACTTCTATTATGGTGACCAACTTTTTAGTCGTCTAATCACTTGCAGTTTTTCCTCTGTATAGGCTATCAGTAGGTACAATACCTGTGAACTTTTTAGATCTCTATATTTTATGCTTTGTCAGATTACTTATTTCCTTTTTCTTCTTCTATTTACAGGGCGAGATTCTCCCTTGATAGGAGCCTCACATTATCGACTGCTTAATGTTTTCTCACATTTCATACATGATTCTTTAAAAAGTTAACTCAGTTATGGGAGAAGAACTTTGGTTTGTGTTCTACATTTAACATCATATTTTGAAAGTTCTCTTTTATACGGTCAAAAAATTGAAGTAGCATTTTAAACCTCGAACTTTCTTTTCATTTTTTGTTCCTCCGTGACTGTGCCCTTTGCAAGACAGCCCAACATTGAACATGGCCTATCAGATCAAACCAACATTTCTTTGAACCTTTTTGACACCATACTTAAAACTTCCATCACCTGGGTCCAACTCGAACGTTCATGGGCCGCAATTGAATGGGACATAAGCATCCAGGTACGTTTGAAAGTGAGACAGAGACAACTTAGAAATCAGCCTTAGCTTCCTTTTCCTGAAGGTTGATTTTTCCCCTTTTTATCTTTTACTCACTTTCAGATGCCTAGACCCTATACATTCTAGCCTTAGGTACATACTCTAGAACAACAAGTACCATAAAATTCCTTGGCACAACATCAAAGAATTTCGCTCCAAGAAGTCCCTCGTGGTCAAGATGAAGGATTCCATGTCAAAGGTTGATTCTTATTCTGAGTCAAATCCTGAAGGAGGGAAGTGGATTATCGATGTTGAACCCAGATCCATTGTCTCTTCCACCAAAGTCTTGTTGAGAAAACCAGAAGAACTAGAGGAATGGGAACGCCTCTTTCACTTGCAGGTATGGGTCAAGGGAGCTCCGATTCATTTCATTTTCAACAGCGGTAGTAAGAATAACCTGATTTTAGTAGAGGCATTCAAGCATCTAGACCTTCCAATGAAACCACACCCACAGCCCTACACCATCAATTGGCTTCTCCAAGGAAGAGATATTTGTGTCAGCCAACAATGATGACTACCCTACAGCATCAATCCTTTCAAAGATGAGGTACTGTGTGATATTGATCCTCTTGAATTTTTTTATTTTCTTTTAGGACAACCATATTTTTGGAAGAGTCATGATGTGTATGAGTCTACACCTGATAGTGTTATTATTACTTTGGGTAGACAATTGTACAGGATCCCAGAGGTAGCGTCGCCTACTACAATTTCTTTAATCTCTGTTAATTAATGCAGTAAGGTCATTTTATAGACCGGGAAGTTCTTCTTCTTTGTGATCCATTATCATAGTAAGCAGAAGGTCGTCGCCACATCTATGGCCTCTACATAGAGCCTCTCTTTGCAGAAGAATAAAGTGGACAGGATCATGGAAGAATATAGAGACATCTTCTCCTCACCTATAGGGGTATCGACACACTGCCAAGTCAAGCATCCAATTGATATGACCCCCAATGCACCTCTACCTAATGGACCTGTATATTGTCGCTCGCTGATGGAAAATGATGAAATCATGCATCAGATCCGAGAGATTCTTAAAAAGGGGTACATCAGACCCATATCCTCCCCTTGTAGAAGCCCAATTATACTGGTGCAGAAGAAGGATGAGACTTGGCAACTCTGCATTGATTACAGCCTTAAACAAAATCACAGTCAGGAACTGCTACCCCATTCCCAGGATTGATGACCTTCTTGACCAACTCAAGGGGGCCAAGTTCTTCAGCAATATTGACCTAAAGTTTGGCTACCACCAGGTTCCCATCGAGCCAATTGATGTGTGGAAGACAACCTTCAAGTCTAAAGAAGGTCTATATGAATGGATATTCATGCCCTTTGGATTAACAAATGCACCAGCCACTGTTATATTTGGATACCTTCACCAAATCCTTTGTGGTGGTATATTTGGATGACATCCTCATATTTAGTAGAGCGTGGGAAAAGCACATGTGGCATATCAAATAGGTTTTGAGCACTCTGTAGCAACAAAAGTTGTATTCCAACATGAAAAAATGCTCTTTTGGCATGAACAGGGTCCAATACCTGGGCTATATTGTTGATGGGCATGGGGTACATGTTTTTCCATCTAATATCCAAGTCATTTGTGACTAGCCATCCCCGACCACACTGACCGAGCTTGGGATATTTCTGGGGCTATCCAACTTCTACCGATGGTTCATGTTGGGATTCTCCCATATTGTATGGGCCCTCATCCAGGTGACCAAGGGTGGCGGTATGGCCAATTTTGTGTGGGGGAAGGAGAATAAACAAGAATTTGATGATCTGAAGCATTGCTTATGCTCAGCTCCAGTACTCTCCTTTCTCGATCTGCAGTAACCATTCAAGATTGAGACTGATGCATCTGAATATGTTGTGGGCACATTTCTCACTCAGCATGAGCATCCAGTGGCATACCATAGTGAGACACTCTCTGATATTGTTCGAAAATACCCCACCTATGACAAGGAAATGTATTCCATTGTACAAGCTTGTCGTCAATGGAAAAATTACATTCTGGGGAAAGAGATGATCATACACATTGATCAAAAGCCTCTATAGTTCATACACATAGGGGAAATTGTAGAATCATCGCCATCAGAAGTGGCCCACCTACCTGTTGCAGTTTCATCTCAACATCAAGTATAAGACGGGAATCTCAAATCATTTCATTGAATGCCTCAGTTGGTCCCTTGTGGCTGCACTCGCCACTATGCTCCATTCCTATGGAAATGAAGCCTTTGATTTGCCCCAACTTTATCAGCAAGATCCAAACTTTGCCACCACATATCGTCTCTTGGGTACATGCACAACTGTCATTTATTTTCACATTCAGGATGAACTCTTATGCCACCTGGGCCATCTCTATGTTCCTACAAGTGAGCGTGAAAATATTATTTGGGAATCCCACTATAGTCGGGTGGCAGGACATTTTTGTGTAGAGAAAACCATGGTCATTCTTCAGAAACATTTTTATTGGCCAAAACTTTGGCAGGACATCAAAAACTATATCATATATTGCATTGCATGTGCCATTTCCAAGCCATCCATCAAGAAGCAAGGCTTATATACCCCTCTTCCTATTCCCAAGAAACCTATGGAATCCATCTCAATGGATTGCATATCTAGCTTGTCGTCCACCAAGAAAGGAAATGGTTGTATGTTTGTGGTCATTGATCGGTTTCAAAGATGGCCATCCTCACAGCCTATAAGAAGACTATCACAGTGGCAGAGACTACCAAGATCTTCTTCGATCGAGTGTGGGTCCACTTTGGGATACCACAGACCATCATCTTTGACTAAGGTAGCAGGTTCCTTAACACCTTTTGGTCGGGTCTTTGGTCATTGTTGGACACCAAGCTCACAAAATCCACTACTTTACACCCCAAAATCAATGTCCAAACAGAGGTCGTCAATTGAATGATTGTGCACATCTAGTACATGTACAATTCTAAGCATCCACGTACATGGGATGAGAGTCTTCCCTATGTCCAACACAGTTACAACAAGGATATCCATAGTTTCACCGACCATAGCAAATTTTAGGTGGGTCTGGGACTCCAAACCTTGGGACCCATTGATGTTGCACTCCCTCTTTCCACCGCACAAACAATCTCTTCCCCTGATCAATATACGGTCGACAAAGCCACCAGATTCATTAAGCGGATTCAACACATCTGCCAACATGTCCATGAGATTTTGTGGAAATCCAATGCTAAGTACATGTAGGGCCGTGATCAACACATGGTACCACAACAGTTTCAGGTTGGTGACAAAGTCTGGTTACATCTGCAGAAGCAGCATCTCACCGATCCCCATAGGAATCTTCTCCCACTTTGTTATGGGCCTTACACTATCACCAAGGTTGTGGGTAGCAATTCTTTTGATCTCAACACTCCACTCTTCCTTGGTTTGCATCTGGTATTCAATGTGGACCACCTTCGGCCATATTTTCCACCATTATTGGACACTTATGAGATCGAAGAACAACTAACACTAACATAGCTCAACCTTGATTGCATGGAACAATAATCCATTAATCATATCGTGGACACACAGTTCAAGGGAAATTGCCAGCAGTGGATCTAGCTTTATCGAGTTGTCAAGGCAGGGCAACTCCTACACTAAGGCAAGTGGCTCACCCAGGGCCAAATATAGTAGAATTTTCCTCACATGATGGGGGAACTCAATGCAATGGAGACCATTTCTTCCTAAGGGGGGAGGATTGATCCAGGTGGATATTGGTGGACACCCACCTATTCCAACTAGCTCCTCGTGTCTGTTTTTGTTCAGCACGTTCTTTTGTACTTCTTTGTAATTATGGGTTCTACACTTCTAGGGATGTATGAATCCCCATACATCCCTCAGGTGGATGAGGGTGGCCTCTCGTCTAATCCAACTGGATTATTTTGTATGTTTTAATGTCATCACATCTTACTATACTTTTGGGGTTGTTTTGGGGCCCTAAATGTTATTTTTTTTGGCTCGCCACTGTCAACATTTCAAGGAAGTTAGATTCTGATAGTGTAATCTATAGTTCTCTTAAACACATTTCCAATGGTCTATCACACGCCTAAAATAGAGGTCGTATGCAAAATTTATGGCCCTCGAAAGTTGAGGTACCAAATTAAACCAACTTACCTATAGGGCCCACATAACTTTCAGTGTTTCACCTTCTAGGGTTATGTTTTGGATGTTTAGGGTTTTGGAATTCATGAATAACATCAAAAACGCCTATGGAGCCTCATTTTAATCCATTCTTCTCGGACGGATGCGTGTAGTAGCCACATCTCTTCTCGGAGATAGCTACCACCATTCGAGCAAGGTTTCAGTTCTGCAGATTTATAGTTTCATCCTATTTTATTATTTAATAGAAGATATTGTTCATTGGATATTTGTGTTATTCTCCATATATATGTGTTTATTGTATTCAGTCTTTTAATCAGTTCATTCCATTTCTAACTTTGGATCATGAATTGATCCAAATGATTTTCTACCACCTTATGTGGATCATGTCTTTTGAATTCGATGTCAACTAATTTGACATCTTCCAAGGTTGTAGCCTCGACTTTGGTATGACCAAAATCTAACAATGTAAACATACCAACCTGAATGGGAAAAGTTGGCCATACCTTTTTCTGAGCCGCTTTCAATTCCTTAGTGATTCTTGTTGCTACTGTTTGGTATGCCACTTCTCAGCACACCAGCATATTAGGTAAAAATTATGGAAGGGTATGAGAAGGAACAGAGCAACTGAACACTCTAATGTAAGAGAATTTCTCCTTAATGTACCAATATGAAAATGTGCCTAATTTCCCCATAATATTCTCTAAAATCATGGGCAGCGGGTGGCCATATATAGCTATATGAATAGGTACCACTACATTCTGACAAATCTCATAAAAGAAATATTTATCATTTTCCTCCCATAGTTTGGAGTGGTAGAAATATATAGGCTCAGAACTAGTCGGGGTCCAACTCCAGTTCATCAGGGGGAATGGGTTCATGAAACAAATGGCATCCATGATATATGCGAATATGTAAAAAGGAACAAGTTTCCATTTTGATTTCAATGATTGGTACTCAACAATATTCTTATCTAGGTTTTCCAACAACATTTTAGCCCAGTTGAAAGTATAACCTTTGGCTACTTCATTCATTATATCCACCCACTCAACTAAGAAATGTGGAGGGTTCTTTTTTCCAAATAAATAGCAGAGCATTATGGATATATATTGTTAATGTTTATGCCATTATTATAGTTCTTTGCATTTCATTAGATAAGATCATAATAAGAACAAGATCACTGAGAAATACACATTCACAAGAGACACAGCATTTATCCTGGAAAACCCTCTAGGGGAAGAAAACCCAGCAAAAACTTCCTTATCATAAATGGCTTATACAATGTTCAAGAGATAACTCAAACCAATACAGAAAGTCCTCCCCAAGAGATGCATCACCCTTCTTCTCCTCTCTCCAACTTCCAATTGCAGCTTGCCTCATAAGATAATGAGCAAGTGAAGTGTGTCTAAAAAGTGAGGCGCTAGCCTCTTATTTATATCAATCTGGCACGTGTGAAGAGTCACCATCTGGTAGGGCCGACCTCTCACTCTGGGTGGGTAAACCCACCTTTAATTAATTATGGGCCTTCCATTATAACTATTGGGGCCGACTTCTTATTCATCACTTTGTAATTGTCCGATGACCAATCCGCAAAAGGGGATTTGGTCCTTATCCAATTACCGACATGATTAATCCTCGATGGGGATTAATCCAATAACAATAATAATAATAATGACATGATTAATCCACAGTGGGGATTTAATCCAGTAATAATAATGACATGATTAATCCACAATGGGGATTTAATCCAATAACAAAATAATAATAAGAATGCTCTTCGCAATTACATTATTTCAACACTCCCCCTTAACAAGAAGGGTATTCTTCATCAGCATCAGGCGAGAGAGGTATGCATCATCAGTGGCATCTGGAGGACAGTATCATCAATATCATATTGAACCATTGTCTAGCACATTTACGAGTCATCGAAAGTTTTCTTCATCAACAGCATCATCATTCTCAAAAGAATGTTATCATCATCTGCATCAAACATGTATCAGTAAAAATGACACCTCATCATAGCCCTAGGCTGGCACATCACAATACTACACTAGCTCAATGTCACGGCAGTTAAGCTGGTAGCTCATTGTCAGTCACATCTTGCTTTACGTCTAACAACTAGGTCAGAAGCAAGTAAATCATCATCTCACTTTACATCTAACAACTAGGTCAGAAGCGAGGAATCACAACGTCATGATTTACGTCTAACAACTAGGTCAGAAGAATGACTCATCTTGCTTTACGTCTAACAACTAGGTCAAAAGAAAGGAACACATCAACATCTCACTTTATGTCTAACAACGAGGTCAGAAGTGAGGAATCATCGACATTATGCTTTACATCTGACAACTAGGTCAGAAGCATAACTCACCTTGCTTTACGTCTAACAATGAGGTCAGAAGCAAGGATCACATAGCGTCATGCTTTACGTCTAACAACGAGGTCAGAAGCATGAATCATCTTTCTTTACGTCTAAAAACTAGGTCAGAAGCAAGGAATTAGTGACATTATGCTTTGCGTCTAACAACTAGGTCAGAAGCATAACTCATCTTGCTTTACGTCTAACAGTGAGGTCAGAAGCAAGGATCACACATCGTCATGCTTTATATCTAACAATGAGGTCAAAAGCATGAATCATCTTGATTTACGTCTAATAGCGAGGTCAGAAGAAAGGAATACATCTACTCCCCCTTTCAAGGAAGGTCCTTTTGGACAATACCAAGCTTATCTCGAAAGTGTTCAAACTTTACATGAGATAGAGGCTTAGTCATCACATCAGCAACCTGTTCATCCATGCTAATGTACTGGAGCTTCAAGGCTCCTCTCTATACCATGTCATGGATGAAATGATAGAGGATCTCTATGTTCTTCGACCTGTCATGGAACACAAGATTCTCTGTCATTTTAATACATCTTTTTATTGTCACATAGAATCGTGGTTGATCTCATATCCAAATCAAATAAGCTTGTCAGCAACTTTTGAGACCATATAGCTTCACAGCTAACAGAACATGCGGCAATGTACTCTGCTTCCATTGTGATGAGAGCAATACTGGATTGCTTCCTACTCTGGCATGAGATCATAGCTGATCCCAAACTGAAACAGCATCTGGAAGTTCTTTTTTTTTTGTCAGCAATGCTTCCTGCCCAATCTGCATTAGTATATCCACTCAATGTGAAGTCATGATCTCCATCATAGCTAATACCATAATCCATTGTACCTTTAAGGTACCTCATCACATGTTTTGAAGCCACTAAATGAACACGTCTGGGCTCTACCAGAAACTGACTCAAGGTGTTCACTGCAAAACAAATGTCTAGTCTAGTGTTCGCCAGGTACATCAGTGATCCAATAATCTGTCTGTACAGAGTGGCATCTATCAAATCTGATGAAGTATCGACCAGCAGCTTCAGCTTCGCTTCCATGGGTGTATTCATGGACTTGCATTCTAGCATGTCGAATCTTTTCAAGATTTCAACCATGTACTTCCCCTGGTTAAGGAAAATTCTTTTCGGACTCTGCCATACCTCAAGACCTAAGAAGTAATGCATTAGGTCAAGGTCTTTCATTTCAAATTCAGCGGCAAGTCTCTGTTTACATTCAGTGATGAGATTTTCTTCTCCAGTTAAGAATAAGTCATCCACATATAGTAATAGTATTACTGGTTCATTATCCATGATCTTGAAGTAGATATTTGAATCTGGTTTACTCTTGGTAAAGCCCAAGCTCATCAAGAAATTGTTTATACGGCCATACCAAGCTCTAGGAGCTTGCTTCAATCCGTATAAGGCTTTCTTCAATTGACATACATGAGACTTCATGTCTTCAACCTCAAATCCTTCAGGTTGCTCTATATACACTTCCTCTTCAATGATACCATTCAAAAAAGTTGTCTTCACATCCATCTGGTGCAACTTCCATTTCATCTTGGTAGCAAGAGCTATAATGGTTCTGATCGAAGTGTATCTGGCCACAGGAGCGAATGTCTCTTCATATTCGATTCCTTCCTTTTGGGAAAAGCCACGAGCGACAAATCTTGCTTTATATTTCTCAATACTTCCATCAGCAGCATGTTTTATCTTGAAGAGCCATTTTGATGATATCACATCCTTACTTTTTGGTCTGGGAACAATTTCCCATACATCATTCTTTATTATGGATTGGTATTCCTCTGTCATGGCATCGACCCATTCCTTCTTTTGGATGGCCTCTTCAAAACATGTAGGTTCCTCATCAAGTAGATTGCACATTAAAGCCATGTAATTGGAGAATGGATTTGGTTTCTTCACCTGTCTTGTGGTTCCTTCTGGAACACCATACTTCTCTCCATCTTGAATAAGCTCTCTTTCCCAAGTAGGCTTTCTTTTATGGGAGAAGGTCATTGGAGGAGGTTCTTGAACTTCTATGATATCATGATCTTCAGGAGTCTTCTCATCAGGGGAAGCTATGACTTCCCTTACAGGTTTTGTAGCTATGGGAACTTCTCTCATGGATTCTGTCATCCTGGGATTTACAGGGTCCTCTTCATATACCTCTTCAAGATGGCATCTTCTTGATTTATTAAGTGCAGCTTCTTCATCAAAGGTTACATCCCTACTGATTTCAATATGGCAGTGACCAGGTATGTAGATTCTGAAGGCCTTGGATACCTCACAGTATCCCACAAATATTCCCTTCTTTCTGGAGGGTTCCATCTTGTTTCTTTTCTCTTTTGGTATATCAATAAACACTAGATAGCCAAATATTTTTGAGATGCATTACCTCTAGCTTCTTTCCGATGAACATCTCTTCTGGTGTCTTGAGCCCAAGTGCACTATGGGGCAATTGGTTATGCACATAAATAGTTGTCATTACTGCTTCTGCCAATAAGTACATACGAATATCTTGATCTTCACAACTTCCAACATGGTTCTGTTCTTCCGTTCAGCTACACCATTTTGTTGGGGATCTTGATCCCAACATCTTTGCAGATATTCATGAATTCTTTTGAGGTATATTTTCCTCCATTATTTGACCTGAGTATCTTAATCCATTAATGGAGGATGATGGCATTGGGCCACATACATCTGAATGAATGAGTTCTAGGACTCCTTATACCTTGTTGTCCCTCTTCGAAAACGGGTTCTTGATGTTCTTCCCTTGCGCACATCCATCGCATATGCCTTCATGATCACCTTTGAGTTCTGGTAAACCTGTGACAGCTTTGCATATGTATGGTAGTGCCTTGTAGTTGATGTGATCTAATCTTCTTAGAGTTCACATGGATTCTTCAATAGCGTGGGTCATGGCAGCTTATGAGTGACCCACCTTCTCCTTTTCCACTGATGATTGCTTCATTTATGATCTCTCCTTTAGCACGTTTCCTTCTGCAACCTTCGTTATAACTTCCTTATGTGACCTGGAGCAAGGTCAACAAAACAACTAGCAAGAATAATATCCTTCTGATAATATAAAGCAATAGCATGAACAATCATCACAGTAGCTCCTTTAGTGTTATCACTTATAATTTATCTGAAGTAAAGATTAAAGGTAAGGAATACAATACGAAATGAGGTCAACACTCTCTTAGTATTGTGACCAAGCATTCTTCCACGGCAATCTGAAACTAACACATGAGGCTTCTCCTAGAGGAGGTGTTAGTCATATCAGACAAAGTATTCTCACATGTTATCAAGTATAATACTTTACGACAATTGCTATCTCAACTAAAGTCATCAGCTTGTCATGTGTACCTTTGAATCTTGATTAATCAAACCTGGAGTCTTGTCCTCAAGAGTGAGTGCTTGCTTTTCTTCCAGGTTTCCTTCACACAAGTGACGAGTACTTTCTTCAACTTGTCTGTTGTACTAAGACAATATGTTATCTTGAAAAAAGATTAGGTTAGGGGATAAGCTCTGTGATCAACTTTTAATCCTTCTAATGATTTGATCATAGCTTCAACATGCAACACTAATCAAGATAATTTCATAAAAAATAGATGCATATTAGAATAATCACACCTGGGTTGCATCATTCCTCTGAATGTGTTGGATCTTGAGATCCTTCTGGATCTATGGCAAAAGATCCCTTCTCCTACAAATACTCTTTAGGGTTTAACCATTAACTATATGTGAGTACATACCTCGGATAGCATTTGCAGGTAGTGGCTCCATCTGGTAGCAGCGATAATCATTACCAAAAACTTCAAGAGTGATTGCAACTGGTTCTACGGCTACAGCTGCAACTGATGTTGCAACTGCAACAGGTACTGCAACTGCAACTAGTTATGAGACTGCAACTGCAACTACAACTTAGGGTTTTATGAGGAAACCCTAATTTTTCAAACTTTGAATTTTGAAATTCTGATCTAGTGGATAGATGCACTGGGCTGAGGCGAGTTAGCTGGTGCAGTCGGAATTTCGAAAATCCAACTTTTACCCCTTCAAATCTTATATGTGGATTTCTAGACTAGTGCTTCTGGTTTTCTGGTACTTCTGGTACTCTGGTACTTCTGGTACTTCTGGTACTCTGGTTATCTGGTTTTCTGGTACTTTGTGAAACTAGGGTTTCACTTTCTGGAAGATCTAGCCACTGAAAAGGTGCGCTCTAAGTGCCAAAATGATCCTGGGGGGAGAGCGCAACTTTCTAGGAGGTTAGGGGGATGAAAAGAGATACTTTTTCAAAACCCTAATTTTGGGGTACGGTAACAGTGACGTTTTTCCTCTTGCAAATTGTGATTTCTTCAGGTTGGATCTGATACCATGTTAATGTTTATGCCATTATTATAGTTCTTTGCATTTCATTAGATAAGAGCATAATAAGAACAAGATCACTGAGAAATACACATTCGCAAGAGACAGAGCATTTATCCTGGGAAACCCTCTAGGGGAAGAAAACCCAGCAAAAACTTCCTTATCATAAATGGCTTATACAATGTTCAAGAGATAACTCAAACCAATACAGAAAGTCCTCCCCAAGAGATGCGCCACCCTTCTTCTCCTCTCTCCAACTTCCAATTGCAGCTTGCCTCATAAGATAATGAGCAAGTGAAGTGTGTCTAAGAAGTGAGGTGCTAGCCTCTTATTTATATCAATCTGGCACGTGTGAAGAGTCACCATCTGGCAGGGCTGACCTCTCACTCTAGGTGGGTAAACCCACCTTTAATTAATTCTGGGCCTTCCATTATAACTGTTGGGGCCGACTTCTTATTCAGCACTTTGTAATTGTTCGATGACCAATCCGCAAAAGGGGATTTGGTTCTTATTCAATTACCGACATGATTAATCCTCAATGGGGATTAATACAATAACAATAATAATAATAATGACATGATTAATCCACAATGGGGATTTAATCCAATAACAAAATAATAATAAGAATGTTCTTCGCAGTTACATTATTTCAACATATATAAGATATGAGCATCTAACGACATCGTGGAATACATACCATGAGCGTTGATTTTGAACTTATATGGATTTCCCCACCATGTATTGATTATATCATGACCATTTATGTCGTATCAAGTGCATTATTTTCTCTCAAAATCCAGGAGAAATGTTACATTGTAAGTATATTTTGGTGTAGAAGTACATTTATATATTACTTGTAGGTTCTCTAGTTGAAAAGAATCGATGGAGGTCTTCTGATAACTAATAATGATCCTGGTTTGAATGTCGACATGCACCAAATCCAAGCTTATCATATCGTTATAGGGTATAACCTTAAGTGGTGTAGAAATCTTTTGCAGTTCCGATTGTGCTACCCATCTGAGCTTGGATCAGAAGGACTCATCATCTTCCTCGACAGAATCATCCAGAAAGATAAGAATTGCATGTTCTAAGATATTATAGACCTGCTTCCAAGACTTGATTGTATCCATAATTCATGGAGTGGTGTCTGATAGAACGTATGTGTTTGGATTGGAATCATCAGTTGATGCATCTTGCTTCTTCACAACTTTCCGTGGTTCCATAATCCTCAGGGAAATGAAATTAACCTTCCTATAACAAGAGAAGCTTGTAATCTCTTTATTGAATGAAAAATTCTTAATTACAAATGGGAAAATGACTTGGGATTCAAAATTTTGTATTCATAAATTCTATCAATCTTCATATTGAATTACTGACAGAGAATTTATTAAATATCTAATGGAATTTATTACCTGGAAATTCAAAATATTTATTCAAATATTTAACTTTAGCCACTCATAAATGTCATTAATACTTTGTTGGTTCGGTGTTCGGAGGTTTTGAATGTAAGAGGGAAGAAGTATCCCAAAGGCCAAATTCTCGGTTAAATTAATCTCTAATTAACCGCTTTTATTTTTTAATTAATCATGTTTTAAACATTGTATTAGCCTTAAGTACTTAGAAAGTTCGATATGCGGGGTTTTGGATGAAGGATGATAGAAATCCTTCGAAGGCCGAATTCTTGGAGTAAACGTTCGAATCGTTATATTTATTTCAGGTCTTCGGAACTCTGAAACTCTAAGAGTTCATTTGTTTAAAAGTGTGGTTTGTACTTTGGTGGTTTTGAACCCAATATTTGTTTAAACTCTTGAAGGGAAATCTCCTGGAGTGACGTGGTAGAGATGACGTCATTCTTAGTGACGTGTCAAGAATGGAGGGGTGACACTTGTTGCTTAAAATCGAGCGAATAATATGACACAAATGTTAAAAATAAGTGTCACATGTCGAGCCCAAGAACATATTAAAATACATGTGCCGTATGACTCATATGTAAGTCCTTTTAGAAATTTTCACGAGGAACTATCTTCAAGACTTCGTAGATTCAGGGTTTTTGTTGTTTAGATTTCTTGGTACTCCCGAAACGTGAAGCTCTGAAGTGATAATTAAAGGTTTACTTTTAAAATTTGGGTGGCTTTTACATTTCGTAGATCACAAGAACAGTTTGATCAATTTAGTGCAACTCATCGATAGGTGATATTTTAATCACCTTATTAATATATATCAACCAAGGATTTATTTAATTAAATGGCAATTTCCTAAGTTTTTTAGTGAAATTTTATTTCTAAGAGGCAAAAAAAAAGAATAAAAGTTCAAAATTCTAAGTGTTCTAACATAGGCTCCATATGGGGATTGTGGCTCCCTGTGAGGTACGAAAGAACAGTAGACCATGTGCCTTTATTAGGGAAATGGAGTCATTATTTCTTTTTTTTAAACGTTTTTTGGTTTTATTTAAGAATTAGTCATACATAGAAAAAATGAACTCATCCAAATCCAAAATATTTAAAGCACACTTTATGATTGATCTCAAGTTAGGCTACTAAATATTTCCCTTTCTTAAAATTGATTTCAGAATTTTTTAAGATAATCAAAATTATTTTAACTGAAATATCATGCTTCGACACACTTTGTCGGCTTCAAGGTTAAGCAGATGTAACATATTTATTTAAGGAAACCCTAGTTGTTTCGAGATGTAAATATCACTGGAAATAGAACTAGATAACAGAGTATGATATATAGATATGTATGACAACCTTACAGATATCATAGATATTGCTTCATTGTCAACGAGCCTATTCAGTACCCCAGTGAAGTTATCTACTTCTCCCATTGAATTTCCTTTCACCACTTCAATTAAYGAATTTGCATTTTGTTGAGATGAGGGAAATCAATATATGAATTTMCTTTCATCATCTATTTTAGACAAGATGGGGGAAATCGAATTATGAATTTCCTTTCACCATTTGTCTTGGATTTTCACATTTTGAAGTGGGGGAAATCAAGTTGTATGTAACATACAAGGGATGATATCTATTTAAAATCTTTAAAATGAAAAAGAAGGTCTATCTACAATTTTAAGAATACTCTGAAACTAACTTTCTTCCAATTTTCAGTACACCTTAGCCTATAGGAGAAATGTTTTGGGGGAATTTCAATCATTTCAGAGATAAACCTTAAGCAAGTTTGTCAATTTAAAATATGATATCAAAGATAAAATTATCGGGATTAACCTAGACATACTTTTTCAATTAAAATCAAAGGAACATAAAACATTTTGTCTAATCTTGTTTAGAAAATATGCTTTTGAGTTTTTAGAGTTAGGATAAGTCTCTTTATTTCTATGAAGACTAAAAGGATGAAAAAGGAGAAAGAAATTATGAAGTGGAAAGAACTTGGGGAGAGGAAGCTATAACCAAATCAAGGATTTAGAGGATCTGAATCAAAAATATCATAATCCCACACAAGTTTGTGTATTAAATATAAGTTTTTACTATACTTTGTCCGATAGTTATTATAATTGTTGATATTTCTTTCGAGTTTGTTTATTATTATTATTATTATTTATTTATTTATAGAGATGGATTTAGAATTTATCAGCATGACACTTCAATTTATATTTTTCTACATCTCCAATTTTTAGATCATGTGATAACATCATTATGAGAAAAACGTCATTTGCATTTATTTCAATCAATTTTTAAATTTTATTCGGACTATAAAGAAGAATAGGAACTCATACCTTATTTTCTTTTTGAATTTTCAACAAGGCATATTATTTATTTATCACCTTTTTTTTGAGAAATCAAAATGATGAAAAGACGAGTGTCAAGTTTTTCTTGAACCTCATCTCCTTTTCAAAAAGATATATTCTGCAAAAGGAATGAAATACAAAATATTAGATAATCCTATAGAATAGATATTATACATGATGACGATGATTTTCATTTCAGTAGTCCTCAAGAAGTTTTTAATATATTCTTTGTATTATCATGATTAGCTACTGAATGAATTCTATTTTACAATGCAATTTTTTTTTCTTTTTCTAAATTTATTTTTAAAATGAAGTCAAACAATCATAATTTTATTGAAAATATTTACAACAATTAATCAAATTACTCAGATAATTTTCAAAAAGAAAATTAAAATTTCCAATGTCAATCCAATCCGATATATACAATGGAAATCTAAAAAGTAACTACTGCATGAAATGTTTTAGATAATTCCCATTCATATGGGCCTTGAGAATCTCTCCATTAAGATTTTTGAGTGAGAAAGATTTTTTTCCCTCAGTATTTGCAATTTTGAAGGGTCGGAACCAAAGATGATCGAATTTCCCATGTTTCCCTGCATCTTCCTTTCTAGATTCCCATTTTAATACTAAATCACCAAGAAGAAACTCCATGTATTTAGCTTTCTTATCAAAAAGGGCTTCCATGCTATCCTGGTATTTTTTAAGCTTATCGTCCACTTCTACTATGTTTTGTTGTACTTCGATGATTTGATTTATTCTTCTCGTAATATCGTTCGACTCTTCACTCACATCCTGCCATAGTTTCATCACAAGAAGAGCGATATTAATAGGAAGAATAACATCGGTACCATAAACTAATTGGAATGGAGACGTACCTATGGATTTTTTGGTGCCAATTCAGTTTTCCCATAAGGCATATTTTAAGTGTATATGCCAAGATTTTTTGTTTTCTGTCAAAACCTTCTTGATTATTATCATCAAACTCTTATTAGATGATTCTTCTAGCCCATTTCCTTGAGGATAGTAGGTTGTAGAATTACCTAAAATAATATTGTATTTTTGAAAAAACTTAATCATTGCAATAGATTTAAAAGCCTAAGCACTATCAATGATTATTTTCCTAGGACAACCAAATCTTGCTAGGATATTTTCTTCCAAAAAATTTATCACTACTAAATCTGTGACATTCTAAGTTGGAATGGCTTCAACCCATTTCATAAAATAATCATTAGCGTTCAAAATTCATCTATGTTGACCACTCGATTGTGGATGAATTTCTCCAATGAAATCTAAACCCCATTGTTGGAAAGGAGCTTCAACTTTTACCATAATTAAAGGTAAGGGTGGAATATTTTTCTTACCAGCAAAAAGTTGGCATGAAATGAAAGCTCTGACCCTTGTATTTACATTGGTGAATAATTTTGGCCAATAATATCCTTCCCTTGAAATTTTGTAAGTTTTTTCTCTCCAAGCATGATGTCCTCTGCATATTCCTTCATGAAACTCATCAATGACAACTTCTGTTTCGGATTCTATAAGGAAATATAATAGGAAACCCAAAGGATATTTCCAGTATAACTTGCCATCAATAATGCAATACTTAATTGCATGTAAATTTAAAGTTCTTTCCTTAGAAGGAGTTATATCATTCAGACATTGAAGAGTAAGGAGATATGAAACAATGTCACTGTACCAAGATGAGGAGGAAAAATTATCTTCAATCTAAATAATAGGTGCTTAATCATCAATTTCCTCTATATCTAAGAGAGAATAATGAGAATCGAAGTTATTTATTCCAAGATCTTTGAAATTTGATTCATCTAACAGCCTTTCCAGACCCTGACCTTTCACTAGTTTAGTTGGTTTAACTTGTAAATCAAACTCTTGAATTTTAGCTAACCATTTACCTCTTCTCCCATTGTTGTCTGGTTAAACCAAGATATCTTTTATTGCATTTGTTGGTACATATGAAATTATTTTTTAGTGTAAGACATATGTTTGGAAATCTTTGAGATCCTTCAACATCACATAAGCTTGTTTTTCAAGAATATTGTATATTAGCTCTACATCTCTAAGGCTTTTGCTAAAAAAGGCTATCGCACGTTCGAAACCCTCTTCATTTTTTTGAAGGAGCACTACTGCAATAGTATATTCGGATGTAAAGGATAAGATTAATAACTCTTTTGTATAGTCGAGACTTACCAATATCGGTGCTTCTCCTATATCTTTCTTAACATGTTCAAAGGATGTTTTTGCTTCTGCAATCCATTTTACCTCGCTGACCTTTTTTATCGTATCTATAATCAATTTGATTCTTTCAGAAAAATTAGGAATAAATCTCCTCAAAAAATTGATTTTCCCTAAAAAAGATTGAATTTCTTTTCTATTTCTAGGAATATTAATTAGATCAATAGCTTCAATTCGTTTAGGATCCACTTTGATTCCATACTTTGAAACTATATGCCCTAAAATTTTACCTCCCTTCATGGAAAAGTGTGATTTTTTTGGGTTTAGAGACAAACCAAACTTTCTTCATTTGTCAAAAGTTTGTCTTAGGTGCACCAAATGTTCTCCATCATAGTTAGAAAAAATTGTGAGATCATCCAGATAAATAACAACAAACTTATCTCTCTCAGCAACAAATGGGATATCCATTACTCTCTGGAAAGTTTCTCTTGCTTTCATTAAACCAAAAGAAATTTTATCATACATAAAAGTTCTCCATGGATTAGTAAATGCAGTCTTTTCTCTATTATCTTCATTAACAACAATCTAATTGTATCTCAAGAAACCATCGATCATGGAAATTTTGTTAGCCCCTACCACCTTCTCTAACACATGATCCATTTTTGGGAGGGGTTAGTTATCTTTAAGAGAAGACTAATTTAGGTTCCTTAAATCAACACAGATTCTTATCTCTCTATTCTTCTTCCTAACAGGAACCAAATTAGGCACCCATTCAGAGTATCTGAGGGGAACAATGATTTTTGCATCAAGGATTTTTTTCACCTCCTTTTCTATTATTGGCAAAAGGATTGGGTTTATCTATCCAATATTTTGCTTGAAAGTCTTAATACCATGTTTTAAGGGAATATTATGCTCAATAATAGAAGTATCATAGGTTTTTAAATATTTGTAAGACCATGTAAAAACATATTTATATTGTTTAAGTTACTCAACATATTTACTCTTTATTTGGGTCAGAAGATATTTAGATATTTTGACCATCTTGGGATTTTCATTTGTTCCTGCACTACAATCTTCAACTTCTTTAGGTTGAGGTCACAAAGTAGACTTTAAAGGTATATCATCTTAATCAAACAACCTTTATAGAGGGATAAGACCTTTTGGAATTTGATTGTTTTTAAGTAAAAGCATTCAGTGATTTTCAATTTTATCTTGGAACTTTTTTGGGTTTTTTCTTGCATAATCCAAGCAGGATCATTCTAATTTTCTTGATCAATGTGGGTCTTAGAAAACTCTTCTACCATTTCCCAAAACTACTTGATTTTTTCATCATCTTCAAATACTTTCCAGTTTTGAACATTGTTTGGAATTGAAGGTTTATGTCTCATCTCAATATGATACTTTAACTTCAAAACAGTAGGTGGTACAAAAGTTGCAGCAGCTTTGGCTAAGGAATCACCTTTTTGATTATGCATTCTAGAAATAGAGTGGATATTAAAAGACTAGAAGAAATTTTCTATGAGATCCCAAGAACAATTTATATAATACCTCAATATTGGATTCTTAGCTTAGTATTTTTGTTTTATTTGTTTTACAATTAGCTCATCATCACCATAAACTATCAAATGTTTTACTTTTAGTTTTCTTACAGCTTCTAATCCTAAAACTAAAGATTCAAATTCACACACATTATTGGTATAATCGATATCCCATTGTAATCTATAAGAAAAATGGATGTAATACTCATCATCTTATGCCACAAGTAAAACTCCAACTCATTCTCCTTCACAAGATGAAGCACCATCAAAGAACCATTTCCACATCTCCTCTCTAAAAATTATATTTTCCTTTGAAAATTCTATTTTTTTAATTTTTTTCTTCTATACATTCTTCAAAATCATCGTCTGTGGATAATATACAATTTTCTAGATCTTGATCAGCAACATAGACTGGATAGTTATTAGGGTTTTGGGAGTCACTTATAGTACAATCCAGTCTAGTTTATCTATACAATCGAGTAAATTGTCCACAAAAAATTGGAATTGTAGCATACGTCATGTCTAACTAGACCGATCCTCCTAACTTGGCACCCCAAGATCTTGATAAAAGCATGCCATACTTGGAAAGAATGTCAGCAACAACCACATCCATAAGAATACTTTTCACAGGAACCTAAGAAAGATTTACAACTAAATCTTTAATCATACCCAGACACTTAACCTTTCTAGAATCAAAAGAGTATAGATACTAATAAGGTCTGGTAATTTGAAGGACCAATTTTTACATAATAATCTTAGGCATCAAATTGTTTGAAGATCCCAAGTCTAACATGAAATTGTGTAGTAAATGATCATGCACAGATAGTGTAATATAGAAAGGAGAAACAAAATCTTTACAATTCTCAATGTGTGGTCCAAACATGATTGTAGGTTTCGCATCCTGCAAGTTGATAACATCGGCTTGACATTCATCATCAGAAAAATTTATTTCTTTTACAATTTTCTTTTTATAGAATGGACTTCTAGCAAGTCCAACTAGAGGCATTGGAATTTTAATTTTATTCAGTTCATTTTCTAGATTGAAAGTCCCAATTGATTTTTCAATTTCCCTAGTCTGAACTTCGACTTCTTTATTTTATGGCTTCTCAGTATGTACTGCTTTTGTTTCAACTTGATTTATTCGGGAAGCTTGTGGTTCAATTGACTGTTTTGTAACTTCTTCCTCATTCTCTTTGTTTCAAGATAAAATATTTTTTGGTGGAGTATTTATAGAAATTTTTTCTCTTGGCCTTAAATCATATTTATGTTAGAGCTCGACCATTATTGAATTAGCGACACCTTTGTATGTAGAGTCTCCCAAATTGTTGATATTTTCATAATCATTAAATAGAGATTCCAGATCCAAGGATTTATCATGATCGTGTTTGGTTAGGTGAGGCTCAAGATCATCATCACTGAGGTTGTTTATATCTTCATCTAATTTTTCATAATCTTGCACCTCATCTCCCAGTATGAGATTCTCAGTTTTAAAAGGAGCTTGAATCTTGTGTTCCTCATTTTTTATTTTCCTTTGTTGTATCTGAGGATTTATGTTAGGATTTCTCCTTAATTGTTTTCTAGCATATGAATCAGGTTTGGATTTTTCCATTTTCATCCTGGAATATTTAATTCATAAGTTTTTAATAATTTTTTCCATCTCATCCATATTTTTCACTGAAGAATTTTTTCCAGATCTAGAGGGCCCTGCTTGTTCTTTAAAACGCTTGGGTTCTCTTGTTCCCATATCAATTTTAGTTTTAAACTTTCTGGATGACATCATATTGGATTCAATCTCTATATAATCATCTTTCATCCCTACTAAAGTATTAGATCTTCTTTCTCTCAAAAGTAGAGTGAAATCGGAATCAAAAGCCCCTTAAAAAGTGACTTTTGCACCTGGATGAGAAGGTTTAACTTCAGTCAGGATCTTGTGATAAAGTTTATTAAATATTTGAATAAACTCTAGGATTGTTTTAGATATTTTCTTTCTCAAGGCTCTCAATTCAGTTAAGTAATATAGATGATCTTTTTTCTCACCCCATTTCCTTAAGAAGGAAGTTTATATATCATTATATGATGGTATAGAGTCCATTAGAAGTCCTCTGAACCAAGTGTTTGCACTCTATTCGTCTTTTGATGAGAAAAATGAGAGTACTTACATGCCTAGTTGGGCTCTGCTAGTCATGACAGTTGTATGGTAAAAGATTAGAAAGAAACAACAAAGCTATTAACAAGAATTAAACAAAAACTAAATGAAACTATGAGCATAGGAACAAAAATAAAAACAAATGAAAATGGACCAATATCACCAATATATAAGCTGGTCTGATTGATGAAATCCAAAGATACACAATGGAGAAAGAGGACTTGGGTCCCTTCCCTCTCCAATGGAAGGCTCTTGAGGCCCTCAACTGATTGCTCTCCTTACAATGAAAGATGAAAGTGTGGATGAAAGAACTCCAAGATTATCCACTCTAGTGAGAGATGGAAAGCCTATGAAATGGTGTTGATTATGTCTATTACCAAAGAATGAGTCTCTAGCAATCTCAACAGCATAACAATACAAAGAATTCCTTGAAGAAATGGTGGTCATTCATGGCTTTTTATAGCCAAGCATTGGGTTATTATGCAACCTCTTTTGAATGTGAAGAGGGGCTCTTTAAGGCACAATTAGGTCTTTGACCAGCCCCCCCACGCGGATTGAGCTCTGATTTGGTGTCAAATCGACTTAGGAGCCGATCCATTAGTGGTTCAGAGGCCGACCAGTTTCATAAATGCGTCGTTTAGCAGGCGCGCGGGTTTTTTACCCCACAGTCGTGCATTGTGCACATATGCGCGCCCTTTATGAAGCTGTTACGCGCATGCGCATGCGTGCCCAGTGGGTGCAAAGCGCCTTGTAATTTTTTGGCCATTTTGTATAGTTTTGACCCTTTTGCTATGCTGTGGAATTAACCTTGTGCCATGAATGACTGTTTTTCTGTGTTGACGATGCGGAGTTCTTGTCGCCCCGTGCGGATGAAATTTCAGTGATAACAGATGCCCCCTGATGGATGAGGTTAGGAGCAAAACGTATAGCCGAAATTCATCAATGTTTCTTTCACTAAGAATGGTGTTGTAAGGGAGAGCCAGAGTGAGACTGTATAGAGCAATCCGTTGGAGAAGAAAGGAACCTGTAGATCCGACCTTCCACAAGGTGTGAAATAATATACAAGTGTGTACAAACGAGGCGGGTATGCCCCATGCTTGTGTGATGTAACTCTGAAGGAAAAAATGTCTTAATTGTTGATGTAGACGACTGCAGCACCCTTAGGGGCGGAATGATAAAGGTAGAAGACAATTCTGCAAAGGAACATACTCTGAACCGGTGGTAATGGTCGCGAAAGTAAACAACGACAGTGATGTGGGCAGTGGTGGCCCTACCAAGTTCAGAGGTCTTTGGAAATTGATGATGAAAACTGCAATAGTCGCAAAGTAAGACCCACCACAACATGAGAAAGTGTTGGCGTCGAATTTTATGGGGGTCAACGACATCAGGGAGCAATGGTGGTTCCCCCTGTGCCATCCGAGATCTCTCATCGAATGGGAAATGAGAATCAAGATACTGTCGCCCTTTTGGAAAAGTGTGTTGATGTCGACAAAAGGAGGACGCGACTTCCAGAAGAAGAGGGCTCTATGGACTCGACTGAGGTGAGGAGATGGCAGAGGTACATGGATGAAGTCGAGAAGTGGGAAGATTCAAGACTGCCCTTGGTTGGAGGATGCATGAGATAAAGCATGACCGCAACCGTGTTGACAAGATCGAGCGTCATGGGGACGACAAGATCCGGGAGAAGTTGTGCCAGAGGCGAGGCAAGGTGAACATACTCAGAGGATAAAGGTAAGTGACCTAGGTAATACTTGAAGGAGATGGACGATGCCGATAACGGAAGATGAGAAGTAATGCTCCAACCAAGGGTGACATGGGTTGCGTGTGGCCAAAAAGGTAAGAAGGTCGCCAACGGTGACGACCAAAGTAAATAAAGGTGTTTGTACAAGAAATAATGAATAAATTTGGGAAAGATGTACAAAATACAAAAACGGGTGCCCCAGTGTAAAATGAGTGCCCCAGGTAGGGCAGAAATGTCGATGAAAATGGATGAAGGGTGGGGGCCCCATTGGTGAGTTTCTGTATGAGGTAGGTGAAATGAAGAGCGGTTCGCAGATGGGCAAACTGATAGTGGATGAAATGGAGGGTTCATGAGCCTGCGGATGTGCAGGTAAAAAGAACTGAAGCATAAAGCGATGATCTGGGAGTCCATGTGGGAAGCTAGCAAAAATGAGGAGAAGAAGTATGTGGTTGATCTGCAACATGAGGAAAGACTATTGAGACTCCCATCCCAAAAGGGTGATGAAGAACAACATGAGTGTCAAAAGTGCCAATAGGTGCTATGAATGGGACAACTCATGTAGGTGAGAATGCTATCGGGTGACAGTACCCCAAAAATGCAAATGGAGGTGTGAGTACTGCAGAGCCGGGAATGGGTATCCTAAAGGCTAAAATCAGGGGGTGTGACTGGGAATGTAATACAGTGGGAGAGACTACATGCCAGTGCTGAGTATATACCTGAAGGAGTGATGTGGAGAGATGTTGATCAAGTACCTGCACATAGAAAAACTGAATACCCAAAGTGAACAATATCTGAAGAGAATAACAAATATGAACATGTATTAGATAAATGTGATAATGCGCGTGCGTACCTGGCCATGATATGAAAAAAAAGGGCACCCCGGGGGCATGGGATGAAAAGTGGCCCAGGGACAACCATGATATAGGTGGTGGGATGCTGATCCTGTGGCTAAAGACGGTTCAAAAAATGGACGTCGTGGGCTCCTGGAATGGTGAGTGGAAGTTGGGCAAAAACCCTATATATAGCTGTAGGGCCCACATTGCCACCTCATTTGTACATGTTGCGACAGTGAGTTCCAAGGCAGATCCAGAGGAGATTGAGTGGTTTTGAGAGCACGAGGAATCTGTTTCCCAGTGTGCGAGTTCCAGGTTAGTGGTCTGAACATCCTGCATAGTTATAGATTTCAAATTTTTGGGCAGGGTAGGTACGGGGGGTCGTACGGGAATTGTAGGGGATTTTTTGTTAGGAGTGGGCCCTGATCGGTTCGCCTGGGGATTGACCCTACATACACATATGATTGAGTAGCTAGATCGGTATCGGTCCACAGGCAGGGGGGAGTTCACATTTGGCTCTATCCTGGTGGCCTTCTTCCTGGAGAGGGTGCCGATGCTGCGCCCGAGGGTGCTACTGGAGGCACCAGGGATGCGAGAGCCGCGCTTGCGGCGGTGGTCGCAGATATTGGTTCACCATGGCAGTGATGAAGGCGGGCACTATTTCACTGCAGAGGCAGCACAGATATGGCGGCAGATGCTGCAGGTCATTTTGCAGTTCCCCTATGCTGGTGTGGATTTCCGGGGGGACCCGGATATGGTGTTGCCTCCTGGGGAGGTGTTCGACCACAGAGGTATGTGTTGTTGTTGTGTTTTGTGATGTTTGATGATGTTGATGCTATCTATATGCTGTGACAGGATGTATGAGATGTTTATGTATGTGTAGCTTGATGTGATATATGCCAATCTAACACTGTGTTAGCTATTTCATCAGTTGTTTGATTCAATTCTCGTGGAATATGTGTAAATGTAATGGAATCAAAATGTCGAGTCAATAATCTAACATGCAGGTATTTGCGAAAGAGGCATGGATCGCGTACACGGTACACATTGTTGAGCTGGAGAACGACAAGTTGGGAGTCGAGGAAAACGCTAAGGTGACGAATATGATGATGCTGGGCGTCGGTCAAGAGGCCAATGACCGCGGTGTATTCGGCTTGGTTATTGGTTGCTGGCCCTAAACAAATGCCGCTGGAATGTAGCATTTCATGTGAAGGGGTGTAGAGAGCCCAAGCAGCCGAAGCGAGATTTTGTGCCAACGGCTGGCGCCGTCGGCGTAACCAATGTGATAAGTTGGTGGAGGAGTCATCTGTCAATAGCACAAAGGATATTTTATATGTGGGATCAAAAAAGATTAAAAAACGCTAGAGAAGAAAAACTAACCTAAAGCAGTTTGACTACGTTTAAGCATAAAATTTCTTGAGGTATAACCCGTTGATGGGTTCTTTGAGCGTGAGGCCTTTGGGGGAGGCCAAGATGTAGGCGCCTTTGGTGAGGCAATGTTGTATGATGTAAGGGCCATGCCACAGTGAC
>ML786403.1:34750-74566 GCA_009831015.1 Picea engelmannii | reverse complement strand
CCATCTTCATCTATGCATTCTCATCAAGGACAATACATATTATATTACATCAATCATCAATCAATCAATCCTTTGACATCAATCAATCACTTGACATCAATCAATCAAACCATTGGCATCAATGACAACATGATCCAACAAGACCTTGCAGTGATTTTTTTATCTCTTTAAATAATCCATCTGAACTCTTCAATACTTCTTCAGATTTGTTCTCAGTGGAGAAACTTAGATGATATTCAATGGATTTAGCTTCCTGTGAATATGGAATGGGCCTTGACTCTCCTTGTAAAATATTAGGAAATATGTTTCGTCTATGATTTTGGAAGATGAGGAAATCATCCTGTTGGTCTAGAGGCAGAGTCTGAAATATATTTTGAACTTATTCATAGGATCTAGCTCCCCTGAAAACATCATCATAAGGATACTCTTCGTGGATGTATCTTTTCATGTTGAATTGAGTCGAATGATTTTTTACCACCTTATGTGGATCATGTCTTTTGAATTCAATGTCAACTAATTTGACATCTTCCAAGGCTACAGCCTTGACTTTGGTATGCCCAAAATCTAACAATGTAAACATACCAACCTGAATGGGAAAAGTTGTCCATACCTTTTTCAAATCCACTTTCAATTCCTTAGTGATTCCTCCTGCTAATTTTTGATATGCCACTTCTCGGCACACCATCCTATTAAGTAAAAATTGTGGAAGGTCATGAGGAGGAATGGAGCAACCGAACACTCTAATGTAAGAGAAGTTCTCCTCAATTTACCAGTCTGCAAATATGCCTAAGCTTCCCATAATTTTCTCTGAAATCTTGGGCGGCAGGTGGCCATAGTTAGCTATATGAATAGGTACCACTATGTTGTGATAGATCGCATTAAAGAAATATTTAGCATTTTCTTCCCATAGTTTGGAGTGGTAGAAATGTATAGGCTCGTAACTAGCCATGGTCCAACTCCAGTTCATTAGGGGGAAAGCGGTCATGAAACAAATCGCATCCATGATATATGAGGACATGTAAAAAGGAGCAGGTTGCCCTTTTGATTTCAATGATTAGTACTCAACAATCTCCTTAGCCAGGTTTTCCGAGAGCATTTTAGCCCAGTTGAGAGTATATCCTTCGGCTACTTCATTCATTATAGCCACCCACTAAACTGAGAAATGTGCAGGGTTCTTTTTTCCAAAAAAATGATAGAGCATCTATTGGATTACTGAGAGGGGGGGTGAATTAGTAATCGATCAATTTAATCCTTTTTAACCATACAATGCAAGTGTTATATCAGTGTAACATTATCATCCAATAATTGTAGAGTAAATAAACAATGAACAATCATACACATACACAGTACACCAATGTTTTAACGTGGAAACCCGAAGTGAGAGAAAACCATGGAAATATTTTTCTTATAGGTCTTGAATAATTACATTCATTGGAAGCACCAAATTCCTTTGTTTTTCGGCTGCAACTAGAAGGAGTATCCTATTGGATTACTGAGAGGGGGGTTGAATTAGTAATAGAGAAATTTAATCCCTTTTCACCATAAAATGCAAGTTTTATATCAATGTAGCATTATCATCCAATAGTTGCAGAGTAAATGAACAATGAATAAATGAGCAATCAAACACATACACAGTACACTAGTGTTTTTCATGGAAACCCAAAGTGGGAGAAAACCACATAATGTTTTTTCTTATATGTCTTTAAGAATTACATTCATTGGAAGCACCAAATTCCTTTGTTTTCCAACTGCAACTGGAAGGATGCTCCAACCCCCTAGTTTCTCAGGATAAAACCTTAGGGAAGCTTCAAATCCCAAATTCTTTGGCTACAACCAAAAGGAGGCTACAACCCCCTATGTTCTTCGGCTACAACCACCTGTACTTGCCCCGTCCAACCACCCTAATGTATATGTAGAATGGTGGAACCATTGTCACACTATCACTGTGAGATATACTGTTGTAAACATGTACCAATCAAACTACACCAAACAACATGTACCAATGACTTGAACCATGCATCAACATGTAATCAACTTGTACCATAAACAAGTGCATCAACCATGCACCAACATGTACCTCAACCTATAATCAACTTATACCATAAACAAGTGCATAAACCATGCACCAACTTGTACCAAACAACCTATAATCAACTTGTACCATAAACAAATGCATCAACCATGCACCAACCTATACCTCAACATGTACCATGAATACATGCATCAACCATGCACCAAAACCTATACGAATAAAATGTCATAGCAACTTGTCTAAACAACCTATCACAACAACATGTCTCATCAATATTATCAACCAAATCAGATCTACTCACCAAGATCAATCACCAAGACAACTCTCAAAGATGTGCATCAACCAAGCATAACACAACAACTCATAATCATCACCAAGGTCAATATGTGCTTCTAATAATATACCAATACAAGTATGATACATCATCCATAAACCATGTGTCAACAATACTACTAACAAATGCCTCCAACCATGTAAAAATTGTGTACCAATCATGTATCAACTATGAATCATCAAGATGTACCCACATCATCAACTATACACCTCATTTATGTGCCAACTCATCAACTACTTGTATCAACCATGTACCCAACATGTACCTCAACCAAAAGCCCTCATCAATTTCATCATCCAAATCTTATGTGTAACTGTGTAATAGACCTGGTGTACATGATCACATACCTACAAACCTTCCTTAATTTTAACAATAAGAGACTAGCATTTTCATCAAACTTTATTTTAGTCTCACATGACTAGTTTTGGATTAGTCAAAAACCCTAACTTAAAATAATCATAGCTATGTACTTGTAATGAATAAATATTTGAAAATAGTAAAAAATGTTCTTCGGTGTGTTTTATGCAATTCCTCCAGGTGTCACTACTTGGAACCTCTTAGCAAATGAGTTACAACAAAAATGGCATACCTTGTTGATTTCTGGCTTATTCTAGAGAGAGAACTTGTAGATCGTGCCCCGCATGGAATATTTGTTGTATGGAACTACACATTTTACAAAAAATACTAAAAATTGTAATCTAACCCACACATTTGGTCTTACTGAATTTGGATCTGTTATGAATAATTTATGATGTTTTTACTTGAAACACATGTTTTAGACTAGTTTCAGGACTAGCCACAAACCCTATTTTCCAAGGAGTGTAACTCCAAAAATACAACGACCCAGAAGATGAAATTTGTACCACAACTACTTAGATATGTTTCCTCAATGGCCTCCCAATTTCATGGTCTGAATCATTCTAGAACAAAATTTATTGTGAAAATGGTGAGATGACCTGTAAATATCATACCTTAGAAAGCATCATCAAAATAATTTATCCTCCTTTGAATTGTGGCCTTCTTTACTTCACCTTCCCTATGAAATTCGGCTTACATATCCTTTGGTTACCTCAGTCACCTATAGATATTCAATTTTCTCAAGTGTTATTTAAAATGAGAGAGCTTTGCCTCTTATTTTTACTCTCCAGGTAGCTTCCTTAGAAGCATCTTCTATGCCACTTTGTCCACATAGTCACCTATGTCCAATTTTGTCCAATTTTCCACTTGTCCATGTATCCAATAGCCACTTGACCACTTAACCCATTTTCCTCATTTTAAGGTTAACCTTCTTATAACCATTTTCCATAATTATAAATTTCTCTTTTTACTTTATTATTTAAATAATCCTCCTTGACTTTGTCACCTCACTTTATTATTTAAATAATCCTCTTTGATTTTTTCACTTCACTTTATTATTTAAATAATACTCTTTGACTTTGCCACTTCACTTTATTATTTAAATAATCATCTTTGACTTTTCCACTTCAATTTATTATTTAAATAATCCTCTTTGACTTTGTCACTTTGACTTATCTCACCTTTTGGGGTTTCAAGCCAATCATATGAGGGTCCTTCAACTTCATAAGGCCATAACTCTCAAACCGTGAGGAGTTATGTGACGTTATACATACCACCGGAAATGGCATGAAATGTACTATCCATCTAGAATAGTCTTACTTGCAAATATATAAAAACTCATATCATTATACATCAAAAAAACTTGGGTCTATTACCTAAACCTTTGTGATATTGGAATTCGTTACCGAACTTTCTCCGAGGGTTGACATAAATCTACAATATCACTCTCCAATGGTTGACATAAATAACAACCAACAATCCATACCAATTTTCCATCAACCTAATCCAATTGTCTGACAATATCCCCCTTTGGCATTGATGGCAACACCAACATTGATGGAAACACTTAGTCATAATAACATTCATGCTTATACTTCTCATCAATGTTTCTATCTCTCCCCCTTTGAAATTAATGGCAAAGTTTATCTCCCTTTGGGGCTCCTCCCCCTAACTGAACTCTCCTTGGGATGCTCCCCCTTTATACATGTATCTGTTCTCTCTCTCCAAGCATTTCTATCCTGCATCTAATAAATCTCTCCCCCTTTGTCATCAATGGAAAAGGTATCTTTCCATCTGGGGCTTCTACCCCTAACTGAACTGTCCTTGGGGATACTCCCCCTGACTAAAATCTTCCTGAAACTGATATCCATCCTGAATTGTCCTATTTATGGTGCTTCCTTGTGTACATCTAAGACATATAATATAAGCATTCAAAAGAATTCATTTTGGAGTAGAAATTACTCCGAGTCTCTGGTGAAGATAATCAAAGGCTTCCCATGGAAGTGGTTTTGTAAAGATGTCTGCCACTTATTATTTTGTACCCACATATTCAACTCTGGTGTTCTTCTCTGTAACATGTTCCCGTAGAAAGTGATACTTGATTGGAATGTGCTTCGTATTGGAGTGCATCACCGTGTTATTTGAGATATTGATGGCACGTGTATTATCACAATAGATTGGAATGGGGTCATCATACTCAACCTGTATATTTGTCAAAGTTTGTTTCATCCATAGAACCTTTGTACAACATGTTGTTGTTGAAATATACTTTGCCTCGACTATAGATAAGGATATTGATGATTGTTTATTTCTTAACCATGATACTAAACACTCACCCAAGTAGAACGTTTATCCACTAGTGCTTCATCGGTCATCAATGCAACCTGCCCAATCTACATCTATGTAGGCAATAAGTGATAGATTATTACCTTTTGGATACCATAATCCAAACTCTTTTGTTCCTTTGAGATATCTAAAAATCCTCTTCACTGTTAATACATGTGATTCATTTGGTGTTGCTTGAAATCGTGCCACCTGTCCAACTTCTTGCATTACATCTTGATGTAGAGATTGTTGTATGCACTTCCTTTCCATAGTTCGTAGGGATTTTTTTTCATTGTTGTTTCTGAGCATTACTCTGTTTTGAATATGAATTGTTGTATGCACTGCATGTGTCCAAAAAATATTTGTCAATTTGGAATCCATTAGCATTGTTTGAGCCATTTCCTATGTAATTATCATCCAATATGATAATGTTCCTTTGTATATGAACCACTCTGATATGAACCAATAAATGAATCCATTTTGTCTTCCACTTTCATATCTCTGTCCAAACATACTAAGTATTCTTACAAATACATCTCTATCCATACTTTCCAAGACTCTACTTGCGCAATTGTCCATACTGTTGACCCATTTATCACTATAATATCATGAAGTCTTGATTAATCTATCAAAATGTACTTCTACTAACTAACTGGTCTGGATCTGTCTTCTCAAACTCTATAAGTTGCTCGAAGGATGGTTCTTTGGTCTGTCATAGCTATCGCATAGACTCCCCATGTCTAGTATTCATATTACCTAGGAGTCTGTAAGCGAGATGGCTCAGAATAATTCCTACTCTAATGTGTATTCATCATCATTTTCATTGGTAGATCCATCATCTCTCTGAGCTCTAACTTCTTTCTTTCTGTATATGGATTCATATTTCACTACAATAAATGAAAGTACAATATCTTGAACTTGTTTCTTATTTACTTGTCCTTCTTTTATTTCATTTATTTTCCAGACATTTCTATATCTGACATCCTTATTTTTCTCTGTAGATTTTTCTTCATCTCATTTTATTGCCAATCTTGGGATCTCTGGGACCTGGTCTTTGTTCACCTATTCTTCATGTTTTCTTATCTATACTTTCTTATATCTGATATCAGTGTTCTCTTTCATGGAAGTATCAATCATTCTTCTACAATCATAATCTATGTGTCCCTAGTTATGACATTTGTAACATTCAATGTTATGTGGGGCCACATAGGCATTTCTTGCTTGAACATTTCTTTTATAATCCCTGAAATCTGCAACCTTATGTCCAAAGTTAGTACAATAAAAACAATGACCATAAAATAAATTTTCATACTAGGGAGTGAATGATCTTCTTTGTGGTGTAGTCCTTCTGAATTTCTACCTTGACTGATCATGATCAAGATTGACGCTTCTTTGTGGCTTGAACATGGATGGTCTTCTTGAATGTGTATCTTTATTAGTTTTCTTATATTCTGGTTGACCATGATTCCTTCCTTTGAGTACTTCTACATAACTCTTTCTATTTTCTCCATTCTTCTTTTCTAGCAACGTAGAGTGATTCTCTTCATTCTCTACAACTGATGTGGATGTTTCTGTCTCTTCAACTTTCTTGTTGAGCTTGATGATTTTGACTCTTAGTGTGACAACGTCTTCTTCAATATTCTCAACCTCTTCTTCTTTCTTCATTATCTTAGACTTCATGACCTCTTCAGTTCTCTTTGCTTCTTCAAGTTGGATTTTCAATGTAATTATTTCTTCTTCCAGTCTTCTCTCTTCATGACCAAACTCTTCCTCAAGTTGGTTTAAGTCATTGGTTCTTTCCTTGAGATGATCCATCAGTATATTTTCTCTCTTTTTTGCTTCTTCCTTTTGTGTTGTTATGTTGGATTCTAAACATTTCTTTTGATATTCTATAGTTTCTTCAATTCTTCTGGCCTCTTCTATTTGATCTCTTAAATTCTTGATGACCTGTTGATCTTTTTTGGAACCTTGAACACTTTCCTTTTGCTTCATCAATTCTTTATTGGATGACTTGTTTTCTTCTCTTTCTTTCTTTAGATATTCAATTACACTGATCATTTTTTCTTTGTAATCAACTTTTGCTTCTTCATACTCTTCCTCTTCTGAAGCTATCTAACATGATGAGCATATTTCTTCGTGTTCTATATCTGCATATTCTTTGGCATTTTCTGAATCTGCAATGGGTAAATAATATATGTCATGTAACTTATCCCAAATTTCTTTGGTTGAGAAACATTTACCAACATTTTCTCTTATCGGATTAGGTAATCCTTCCCAGATCAAATCCATTACTATTTTGTTATTCTTCTTCAATTCCTTCTTGGCTATAGTATTTTCCCTTTTTGAACTATCATATCCTGTAACAACTGATATCCAAATACAATGTCCATGTGCCTATAAAAATACTTCCATCCTTCTTCTCCACATCTCATACTTAAAACCATTTTGACCATTAAACATTGGTACTCCATTCTTAGAATAATCCATGATCTTATTCCAGTGGTTAAATGTTTTCCTGAAGAAACTGGATCTGATACCAATTGTTGGATTACTGAGAGGGGGGTTGAATCATAATAGAGCAATTTAATCCATTTTCACCATAAAATTCAAGTGTTATATCAATGTAGAATTATCATCCAGTAGTTTCAAAGTAAATAAAAAATGAACAAACGAGAAATCACACACATACACAGTACACCAATGTTTTATGATGAAACCCAAAGTGGGAGAAAACCACAAAATGATTTTTCTTATATGTCTTTAAGAATTACATTCATTGGAAGCACCAACTTCCTTTTTTTTCCAACTACAACTGGAAGGAGGCTCCAACCCCCTATTTTCTCATACTACAACCTGAGGGAAGCGCCAAATCCCCAATTCCCTAGCTACAACCAGAAGGAGGATACAACCCCCTATGTTCTCCGGCTACAATAGGAAAGTAGCTACAACCACTTGTCCTTACCCCATCCAACCGCCTTGGCGTATAGGTATAATGATGGAACCATTATCACACTATCGCTGTGAGATATAGAGTTTTAAACCTGTACCAATCAACCTACACTAAACAACCTATACCAATATCCTAAACCACGCATCAACCTACACCTAAACCTGTAATCAACCTGTACCATAAACAAGTGCATCAACTATGCACCAACCTATACCTCAACTTGTAATCAACCTGTACCATAAACAAGTGCATCAACCATGAACCAACCTATATCAAACAACCTGTAATCAACTTGTACCATAAACAAGTGCATCAACCATGCACCAACATGTACCTCAACTTGTACCATGAATAATTGCATCAACCATGCACCAAACCTGTATGAATAACCTATCACAACAACATGTCCAAAGAACCTATCACAACAATCTGTCTCATCAATATTATTAGCCAAATCAGATCTACTCATCAAGATCAATCACCAAGACAACTCTCAAATATGTGCATCAACCAAGCATAACACAACAACTCATAATCATCACCAAGATCAATATGTGATTCTAATAATATACCAATACAAGTATGCTACATCATCCATAAACAATGTGACAACAATACTACTAACAAGTGTCTCCAACCATATACCAAGTATGTACCAATCGTGTATAAACTACTCATCAAATATGACTCATCAATATATACCAACATCATCAACTATACACCTCATGTATGTGCCAACCCATCAACTACTTGTCTCAAACATGTACCCAACATGTACCTCAACCAAAATCCCTCATCAATTTCATAATCCAAATATGATTTCTAACTCTTTAATAGACCTGGTGTATATGATCACATACCTGCAAACCTTCCTTAATTTTAACAACAAGAGAGTAGAATTTTCATCAAACTTTACTTTAGTCTCACATGACTAGTTTTGGATTAGTCAACAATCCTAAGTTGAAATAATCATAACTATGTACATGTAATGAATAAAGTTCTGAAAATAGTACACAATGTTCTTCAGTGTGTTTTATGCAATTCCTCCATGTATCACTACTTGGAACCTCTAGGGAAAGGAGTTATAGGAAAAATGGCATACCTTTACACAAAATACTAAAGATTGTACTCTAACCAAAACATTTGGTCTTAATGAATTTGGATCTATTATGAATAAGTTATGACGTTTTTACCCAAAACACCTATTTTAGACTAGTTTCAGGACTATCCACAAACCCTATTTTCCACGGAGTGTAACTCCAAATATACAATGATCCACAAGATTAAATTCGTACCACAACTACTTGGATATGTTTCCTCAATGGCCTCCCAATTTCATGGTCTGAAGAATTCTAGAAAAAAAAGTAAGTTATTGCGAAAATGGTGAGATGACCTGTAAATAACATACCTTAGAAAGCATCATCAATAGAATTTATCCTCCCTTGAATTTCGGCCTTCTTTACTTCACCTTCCCTATGAAATTAGGCTTAGATATCCTTTGGTTACCTCATTCACCTGTATATAATCAATATGCTCAAGTTTGATTTTAAATGAGAGAGCCTTGCCTCTTATTTATACTCTCCAAGTAGCTTCCTTAGAAGCATCTTCTAGGCCACTTTGTCCACATAGCCACTTTGTCCACATAGTCACCTATGTCCAACTTTTCCCAATTTTCCACTTGTCCATGTATCCAATAGCCACTTGACCACTTAACCCAGTTTCTTCATTTTAGGGTTAACCTTCTTATAACCACTTTCCATAATTGGAAAGTTCTCCTTTTACTTTATTATTTAAATAATCCTCCTTGACTTTGTCACTTCAATTTATTATTTAAATAATCTTATTTGATTTTGTCACTTCACCTTATTATTTAAATAATCCTCTTTGACTTTGTCACTTCACTTTATTATTTAAATAATCCTCTTTGACTTTGTCACTCTGACTTATTTGACCTTTTGGGGTTTCAAGCCAATCATATGAGCATCCTTCAACTTTGTAAGGCCATAACTCTCAAACCGTGAGGAATTATGTGACGTTCCACATACCACCGGAAATGGCATGACATGTACTATCCATATAGAATATTATTACCTACAAATATATCAAAACTCATACCATTATACATAAAACAAACTTGGTTCCATTACTCAAACCTTTGTGCTACCGGAATTCGCTACCAAACTTTCTCCAAGGGTTGACATCAATCTACAATATCACTCTCCAATGGTTGACATCAATGAAAACCAAGAATCCATACCAATTTTCCATCAACCTAAGACAACTATATGACATCTCCAACCCCCTAGTTTCTCAGGCTACAACTTAAGGGAAGCTCCAACTCCTCAATTCTCTAGCTACAACCAAAAGGAGGCTACAACCCCCTAAGTTCTCCGGCTACAACCGGAAGGTGGCTAGAACCACATGTCCTTGCCCCGTCCAACCGCCCTGAAATATAAATATCAAATGTAGACAACCTTTCATTGTCACTGAATCAACAACTGCCACTGTCAATCTGTCATTGTCAACATGTACCAATAACCTATAACAACATGTACCAATCAACCTGTACGAAACAACCTGTACCAATAACCTGAACCAACATGGACCATGCATCAACTGCACATCAACTATGACTCATCAAGATGTACCAACATCATCAACTATACACCTCATGTCTATGCCAATTTATCAACTACTTGTCTCAACCATGTACCCAACATGTACCTCAACCATATACCAAAGACATACACCAATATAACCATCAAAAATTCATTACTCTATCCATAAACCCTTACATCAAACCATGTGCCACAACCTCACTGTTATGTAGCCTCAAGCTAAACCAATAACTTCAACAACACATCATAACCAAAAGACCAATACCCATATGCCAAATACCAACAACAAAATACAAACTGTATCCCTCAACAAATCTAATATATGCAACAATACTAAACATCCAATACTATCTCAAGACCTAAATGATGGCTCACAAAACATACCTCAAACAAGATGTCCCATATCTCTCATAAATAGACCTCAACCATGTCGTTGCCATGATTTTTCTGCTGCACTTTTTATGTCGTGATTTTTTTGCCGCACTTTTTATGCCGCGATTTTTCTACCGCACTTTTTGTGCCGTGATTTTTTTGCTGCACTTTTTATGCCACGATTTTTTTGTCGCAATTTTCTGTCGCACTTTTTTTGCCACTATTTTTCTTCCGCGATTTTTCTGTTGCATTTTTTCTGCCACACTTTTCCTGCTACACTTTTCATGCTTCCCTTTTCTCTATCAATAATACATTTCCAAATAACCTTTCACAAAAAATATATTCAATGATATTCAATACGTTCAAGTGTGATTAAATGAGATATCCTTACCTCTTATTTATACTTTCAAGTAGCATCCCACTTTCCTTATTTTAGGGATTTCTCCATCAACTTTATTATTTAAATAATTTATTTTGCAAGCACTTTGACTTTTGGGGGCTTCTAGATCACTCATGAGGGTTCTCCAACTTCATATGGCCATAACTCTCTAACCGTGAAGAGTTATGTGGCGTTCCACATACCCAAAAAAATGGCATGACATATACTACCATCTATAATAGTCTTACCTACAAATATATCAAAACTCATACCATTATCAATCAAAACAATTTGGGTCCATTACCCAAACCTTTGTGCTACCGAAATTCACTACCAGAATTTCTTCAAGGGTTGACATCAATGGAAATTAACCCAATTAATCAACAATATCCCCCTTTGGCATTGATGGAAACACTCTGATGCAATATTGAAGTCATATCACTCATGATCCCCCTGTTACCATCGCTCCCCCTGGAACCATGCCTATGTGCTCTTTCTCCAAGCAATTCTATATTTGCATCTGATAAATCTCTCCCCCTTTGTCATCAATGGAAAATGTATCTTTCCATATGGGGTTGCTCCCCCTGACTGAACTCTTCTTGAAATGGATCTCCCAACCTGAATTTTCCTCTTTATGGTGATTCATCGTGTAAATATAAGAAATATAAGATAAGAATTCAAAAGCATTCATTTTGGAGTAGAAATTACTCTGAGTCTCTGGTGAAGATACTCAAAGGATTCTCTTGGAAGCAGTTTTGTAAAGATATATCCCACTTGTTCTTTTGTGCCCAGATATTCAACTCTGATGTTATTCTCGACAACTTGTTCCTGTAGAAAGTGATACTTTATTGGAATGTGCTTCATCTTGGAGGGCATCACCGGGTTCTTTGAGATATTGATGGCGCTAGTATTATCACAATATATTGGAATGTGCTCATCATGCTCAACTTGTATATCTATTAGAGTTTGTTTCATCCATAGAACCTGTGTACAACATGATGTTTCTTTCAATATACTATGCATCGGCTGTAGATAAGGATATTGATGATTGTTTCCTCCTTAACCATCATAATAAACACTCACCCAAGTAGAACGTTGTTCCACTTGTGCTTCGTCGGTCATCAATGAAACCTTCCCAATATGCATATGTGTAGGCAATAAGTGATATATCCTTTCTTTTTGGATACCATAATCCAAAATCTTTTGTTCCTTTGAGATATCTGAAAATCCTCTTCACTGCTAATACATGTGATTCCTTTGGTGTTGCTTGAAATCCTGCCACCTCTCCAACTTCCTGCATTACATATGGTCTGGATGATGTCACATATAGTAAGCTACCAATCATTGACCCGTATTGTCTCTGGTCTATATACTTTGAATCATCATATTTTCTCAACTTGCAATAGGTTTGCATAGGAGTGGTAACTGGTTTGCAATCTTCCATTCCGAACCTCTTTATCATTTCTCTGATATAATTAGTTTGAGAAATGAAAATTCCTTGGTTTCTTTGACGTATCTGAAGACCCATAAAGAAGGATTGTTCTCCAAGTAATAAATTTTCAAATTCATTCTACATATCATTTTCCAAGTTCTGTCTTAACTTGTCATCAGTACTTTCAAAAATAATATCATCAACATAAACTTCAATTAATAAAATACTATCTTGAGTTACCTTGATGTAGTGGTTGTTGTCTACACTTCCTTTTCTGAACCCTTCCTTTTGTAAATATTTATCCAGTCTAGAGTACCATGCTCTAGGAACCTGTTTTAAACCATACAAGGCCTTCTTCAATTTACACACATAATCTGCATTCTCTAACAACTGAAATATTTATGTTTGATCAATGTATAATTATTCTTTAATTTCCCTGTTCAGAAAAGATGATTTCACATCCATCTGATACACTTTAATATTCTTGGAGCATGCATGAGCTAGGTTAAATCGGATTTCTTCCATTCTCGAAATTGGAGCAAATGTATCTCCAATGTCAATTCCTTCAACCTGTGTGTATCCTTTACATACCAATATATCTTTGTTCCTTGTGACTTGTCCATCTTCATTCAATTTATTTATGAATACCCACTTTGTGCTAATCAAATTTGTATTCTTTGGTCTTGGAACCAATTCCCAAGTGTCATTCTTCTTTATTTGATCCAATTCATCATGCATGGCCTTATTCCAAAATTCATCATTGTTGGCCTCTTCAAAACTGTTTGTTTCAATCGTAGATGCGATTGTTAGGTGCGTTTGTTCTAGTGAATGGATTCTTCTTCTAGTCTCAACTCATGCATATTTGTTTCCGATAATCTGATCTGAAGGATGATTCTTTTGTACTCGTTTGCTAGGTGTCTTTGGAGGCACTTGATGAATTTTCTCTTCTACTTTTTTCGGATCCTCTTCATCCTCCCCTTATACTTCTTCTTCATCTTCTTGTTCTTCTTCATCAAGTTATTCCATTGATTGATTTTCTTCTTCATTTAATTCTCGTCCACTTGTTTCATCAATTGTTACATTGATTATTTCCACAACTTTGTTCAACCTCAAATTGTAACACTTGTATGCTTTCCTTGTACTTGAGTAACCAACAAGTACTCATTTGTCCACATGAGAGTCAAACTTTCTCATTCTGCCATCTTCTCTTTTGATGTAGCATTTGCTTCCAAATATTATGAAGTGTTTCAAATTTGTTGTTCTTCCTTTCCATAGCTCGTAGGGAGTTTTTTTGGTGTTGTTTTTGAGCATTACTCTGTTTTGAATGTGAACTTTTGTATGCACTACATGTGTCCAAAATATATCTGTCAATTTGGAATCCATTAACATTGTTCGAGCCATTTCCTATACTGTCATGTTTTTTCTTTCGACAACTCCATTCTATTCAGTTGTCCTAGAAACAAAGAATTACCTTTTTATTCCATGCCTATTGCAGTAGTCCATAAATTCATTTGAAGTGAACTCTCCTCCATTATCAGATCTCAAACATTCGATTTTTGAATCCATTTCGTTTTCAACCATTTCATTATAGACCTTGAAGTTTTCAAAAGCTTCTGACTTGTTCTTGAGAAAGCAAACTACAGTCAATTTTGTATAATCATCAACTAATAACATAAATTATTTCTCACCTTTTAAACCCTTTGTTGTAGTTGGTCCAACTAGATCAATATGCACAATTTCCAGTGGTCTTTTCATTGAATATTCTTTTGATTTAAACCTGGTCTTTTTTTCTTTCCTTGTTGACAATGCTTGCATAAAGTGTTGGCTGGTTTCATAATCTGGATAATTTCTCTAACTGATTCCTTTTTGCTGACTTTGACAATTTTATCAAAGTGTATGTGACCCACTCTTATTTTTCATATCCAACTTTCATCTTCTTTTCCTAGAAAACGCTTTTCATTTCCAATTTCACTTAGAAAATATATGTTTCTTGAAGTTCTTGTAGTTGTTGCAATCAATTTTCCTGAACCTTCTTTTCTTATCTTGCACTTTTGTGAATCAAAAGTAAATTTATGACCTTTCTCATGCATTTGACTCACACTTAGAAGATTATGTTTCATATCTTCTACTAGTAGAACATTTTTTGCCTTGGTATTCTTGTTTCCAATTATGATTATGCCTTTTCCAATGATTTCAGTTGAATCATCATTTCTGAAGGAGACTCGTCCATCTCTTTCCTTTCGTAATGTAAGAAACTTGTATTTATCACCTGTCATGTGTTTTGAACAACCATTGTCAACATACCAACCATGTTTCTTCTGCTTAGCTTGTAGAGTGAGTGTGCATTCTTCATTGTTATATTGATTATGCTTTCTTATCCATGTTATCTTCTAAGGTTCATGTCTATCACTGTTGTTGTTATGTTGTGGTTCTCTAGGAGGAACTATCATTCTGCAATCTTTGGCCATGTCTCCAAAGTTGTTACACTTGTAGCATTCTAGTTCAATGTTCAATGATTCAAACATGTTGTAACTTCTTCTATGTGTTTCACTAGGCCTTCTTGGATAACCCTTTTGTGTATGACTTTAAAAGTTGTTTATGTTCCTCTTGTTAGCTCTACAATTCATATTTTTATGTCCAAAATGATTACATGCATAACATAAAACAAAAAATATAGTTTGATTCTTGGGAGTTGTAGATCTTTTGAAAGGTGTTTCTCTTATGAATCCTTCTTCTTCCTGTGGCCTGTCTGTCGGTTGTTGATTTTGTTATCACATAAATTTGTAAAGGGGTGTTTCTCCTAAGAAATTGGCCCCTTGGTGAAAGAAATGAAGAAAAGGGGAAAAAAACCCACAAAATCGTGTTATCCTAAGTTCTTGGGCCTGTGCATGATTTTGCTAATCAGTGTGTATATCTGGGCAGCTGAGATATGCGCGTCCAGATCTACAGTGTGTAGTCCATACTAGACCCCCCATGGAATTATTCTTTTAATNTCTGGAAAATAGGTTTCCCCATCGGACCCATCGTTATCATGGCACGTTCTTGTTTCCCCATAGGTTTCACCATCATGGCTTGAAACTGCCTACCACCACCCCCCCTCCAGAATATCCCACTTACTGCTCTCCCTTACCTTTTCTTCCTCTCATTTCCATATTTCCTCCACTCCATCTCTCTCTTCTGCCCATCGCATCGCCCTCTCTCCCTCCTCATCTCCTTATGGCACACTTGTCCTCCACCCACCTTCAGGTCACGTCCCCTAATCACTCTTGCCTATCATCTCCTACCAGGTTTCCCCATCATGGCTCCAAACGTCCTACCACCACCCCCCCTTATGGAATAACCCACTTACTGCTCTCCCTTACATTTTCTTCCTCTCATTGCCATCTGTCCTCCACTCCATCTCTCTCTTCCACCCATCACATCACCCGCTCTCCCTCCTCATCTCCTTATGGAACACTTGTCCTCCACCCACCTTTAGGTCACGTCCCCTTATCACTCTCACCTATCATCTCTTCCCAGGTGTTCTATCGCTCACCTCCATCTAGGTAGATGGTCCTCATCCTACCTGTTAGTGATCAAAAATGCACTAGCATTTTTGAAAGAATGATTCCTAATATTGCAAGGAATATTTGACTAGCTTCCCGAGCTCCAAATGCATATTTGAAAGAACCATTGGAAAGCTTAGGATTTGTAGATGTCGATCGACTATTTAAGCATGAAAAATGGACTCTCCATGACTAAAAAATTTGATTTTGAAAAAATCTACTCTTTCACCAGCGCAGAAGGCAAAATTATAACTAGTTAGCTGGTGAAAGCTCCGCCTTTCACCAGCTAAGGAGAAGATTTTCGAGTAAATTAGCTGGTGAAAGCCTGTCACGGCTAGAATAGCCGAATTTTTGCCCAGATCGAGATTTTTTGCTTTTGAATGGTTTGAAATCTTCTTCAATAAGCTGGTTATGAATTATCAAATCAAAATCTGAAGGAAATTCTTGGAGATGAAAGTCAAAAGGGAATTTTTTGACTAGATTTGGTCATTTTCAAGGGGAAAATGATAGGGATCAAATGACACATCACCCAATTCGAATTTTATCTTTGGACGACCAAATCAAACATCCTTGGGAGGCTAAAACTGCACTTCATCAGCAATCTTCTATTTTTAGAAATCATTAAATAGGACCTTTCCTATTTTGTTTTGATTTTCCATTCTAGATCCATTTTTATAGGATCTCATCCTACACTTGTTATATCTGTTTTGATTTGACTATTTTTAGTAAATCTGATCCATCTTTCAAGGATCTAGATTTCATCTTGTAAGGCTATAAAGCCAAAGACATTTGGAGCACTAAAGGGGTTCCATTTTGGATACAATTTGGCATATGTACTAAGACTCTTATCTTGATATGAATGACAGTATTCATTTGCTACCATTGTCAGATTTTCTCATGTGTTACATTGCTCTGTAATTCGATTCAATTTAGATCAGCTATTAAGAATTGTCATCTTCTTATTTAGCTCATAAATTTGAATTGAATGATCTCTTACTATCTTGTATGACCCTGCATGTTAATGTACTTGGTTATCTAGAATAGTGTTCTTCATATCCCATTTCAATTATTGTATCTGATTATTGGTTTCTGAAAGCACTGGCTCATTTGGATGCATGATAAGTTGTTCTTCTCATTAAGCCCTTGAGTTATCCCATTGGTCCACATACTTTGCTTATCAATTTCTTAAGTTACCAAGCATTCTTAGCCTACAACCCTAAGGAGTTTCTTGGAGTGATAACACTACCTACTATCGCAACCTTTCCTCTGCCCCCACAAAATCACCCCATGCCACTTCAACTCTGACTTGTCCCATCATAGTACCCACATTTTTCGTTGCCCACACTTTCCCGGTCACCTTCCAGCTGCCACGTTTGTCCATATGGATGCCTCTCAGCTCACCTCCATGTCTTTCATGCCATCATCTCTTCCAGATCCTTGTCCATGCTCACCCACTGGGTCCCCTTGTAATGGTCCAACGAAGCAGCAGATAACCAAGGGAAAACTACCATGTCCCATGTATGTAGAGTTGACTTGGAGCTCTCTGATCCCGAGGAAGCAGTTCTTAAAATAGGTGGTGGTGGTTGAACATCGTTTCCACCATAAATGGAAATCCCAAGAAAGGACCGTCAGTTAGTCCACTCAGCCACAGGCCCATTCTCAAGAACGATTGCATCTGGCAGAGTTCTCGGCTGACCAGAGACTGCATGCACAATCTGCTAGGAGGGATGTAGATGTAACACCTTCAATGCGATGACTCGAACTCACTTATGAGTTTTGGCTTTGAGTATTTAGGGGTCATTCCCATATTTTGTTAGTGTCAATGGTTGAGCGAAGCTCCCGATTGTAAATTTTTTATAAGACCTCTAGCTCTCTGGATATGATATACATTTGAGACTTCTTGTTTAATGAAAGTCATTTTCTTTTTGTCTTTGTGTAACTATTGTGTCAGAACACTCGAGCATGGATGATCCAGTCATGGGTAGTTATGTTTTTGTGATGTAGGTTTGATCACAGTGGAATTACAACCAGTTTTAATCAGTTTATTATGTTCTCCTTTCCCTCTGATACTGAGAGCTCAGGCATGGGAGATCCAGTCAAGTTCTTGTGACTGTATTGTGATGTATGTTTGGTTATAGTATTGTTATAGTGGTTTTAGTTTCTTGAAGTTCTAAACTCAAAGAGGATCTTGTATTTGGAACTTTTCCTCCTCAGGCTACTGGAAGACCTAATGTCCATAGCAGACCATTTCATTCTCCTTAAACTTTTCCCCCTACTCACCAATAAACTGAAAATTACTGACTGGAGTTAGATCAAGACCTCACTTGCCCATGCATGCCAACCCATTTTTCTGACTTAAACGATACCATCTTGAGTCTTCGTCCATTAGATTGCCTTTAAAATATTCATTGTGAGATAAAACTAATGGGTATCAGGCTTACCTTTGTAGCAATCCAGAGGTGACTTTTGGTGCTAACATTTTTGGCATTGTTGTTGAGGACGAATTTGAATATTTTCACTGGGATTGAACGACAAAGTTTACTGGTTCTGAAGATGCATCAGAACCCAATACAACAAGATTGTAGTTGTGCACTTGGCGACTCCACTATGGTGACTCCATTGAGACAACTCCATTGTTCCAACTATGGCTTCCAAAGGCAGACACACAAGGTATACTCCACAGCTTCCCCTAACAACACCTAAATCTGACCCAGAGAAAATTATCAGAAAGGGAAAGGCCCCTCGAGAAGGAGCTTCTACTGTTGAACCAAGTATATCTAATGATTGTCATGGTCCTTCTTTAGAAACTCCAATTTATGCTTCTCATTCCCTTGTTATACCTTATGTTGGAGTTTCCCTAACTTTAAATTTTGGGAGTGTTCTTGTTGAGTTTTCCCCTTCTGGTCGTAGATTGGAGGAAGAAATCCTTGTCACTCCTTTCTCCCCTGAAGTTGTACCGTGGTATACACCCAGGACATCAGAATATTTTCCAACCCCAGGCTTTACCACCCCTCCTCCTATTATTGCCTCTACTACAGAAAGGGAAACCTTTGTTCCCTCAAGTCCTATGGCCTTTTCTCCAAATCCTTTGTTGTTTCTCTTTCCTCCTGGAAGTGTAGTTATAGTATCCCATGTTCAAACCCCATCTCCTCCTAATTCTCCTCCACCTATCATCCCTATGGTAGGTGCTAATCCTCCTAGAAATATAATGGGCACTATATTAGCTGCCAGATACACCCCTCTCATTCTACCCCAACCTCTTAATTCCCTTCCACCTGGTGGCTACCTTAAATCCACCTAAGTTCACTGGGGAGGGAGATATTACTGCAGAGGAGCACCTTGCAGCCTTCTATAGTTACGCTGATAACTATTTCATATTAGATGAAGATGTGTGGATGAGGATTTTTGTCCATAGTCTCGATGGAGAAGCTAGAAAGTGGTTCAGAGCTCTGATCTCCTGGATCCATCGATGGGATTGAGGATTTGGATGATATCTTCTTGAGACAGTGGGGGGATAAAAAAGACTTCATGTCCTATATCACCGATTTTGGGTCCCTAAAGAGAAAGGAGGGAGAGTCTGTCTCTGACTTCTCCAAAAGATTCAAAAAAATGTACAATAAGATACCTGCTGAGATAAATCGTATAGAAACTTTAGCCAAAATTACCTATGCCAATGCTTTTGACCTGGATTTATGCCTCATGTTAAGAGAAAGAAGAGATACCTCCTTAGCTCATATGCAATATGCATCCCTAGAAGTAGATTCTAACATATTGGCAATTGATCGACTCAGAAATAAGGTCAGAAAGGATAGAGGAAGACATGAAGCCTCAACCTCCAGTTCTTTTGCTCCTCCTCAAATGGATGAAGTAACCAAGTTGTTAAAATCAATTTCAGCTAGGATGGAAAGGTTGGAATTAGAAGGGAAGTAGACATACAGAAATCCTAAAAAAATTGATAACAGAGGAAAATTCAAGAGGCCAAATAACGATGCTCCTCAAGTTATGCAAAGAGAACCTTGGAACAGAGATAGGGATGATCAGAAAATCTAATCTCCTCTTCAGAACAATTTTGTCACAGATAATGGCGAAGAGGAAGATGACATAGATCCATAAATTCATTGTCTTGAAGATTCATCCCCTTCTACTCACTTAACTCAATCATCATATGAGGATTCTCTCATGGAAATTCAATTAAATGAATTGAGTTAGGGGGATAAGACCGGCAATAGCCCAAATAGATACAATATCAGGTCCAAGAAGAAAGAGGGGAAGTCTGACATCCCTAATCAACCTCCCAAAGAAGAAAATATTTCCAATGATGTAGAAAGCAACAGCAAGGAGAGAAAAGCATAGATCTTCACACCAGTAGCCAAAGGTCCTAACTGAGAGGTAAAGGAGATTCTGAAGCCTCCCTCCAATTTTAAATTTGAGCATGAAATCTAGAAGATTAGGATTCCAATTCCCCTTTCAAAACTGGTCAAGCAAAAATATTTTAAGAAATCCTTGACTAAGTTGTTGTTGCCTGAACCTCTGCTTTTCCCCCCAAACTCCATCAATTTGCAAGATGAGAAGCCTGTAGACATCCTAGGTCCTATGGTAGAAGATAGATATGATTCAACCCCTCCTTTCTACACATCCCTAAACATACATGATAAGGTGTTGCAGAATTTTTTGATGGACTCAGGGGCATCTCATAATCTCATGCCCAAAACTGCCATGGAAGAGCTTGAACTAGAAATAACAAAGGAATGCCATGACTTGTATTCTTTTGATTTAAGGAGAGTGCAATGTCTTGGGGTCATCAAAGATCTGGTTGTGACCTTGTTCCAATTACCCATTAAAAGCATGGTCATGGACATCGTGGTGGCTAATGTTCCTCCCAAATTTGGTTTTCTATTGTCAAGATCTTGGATAAAAAGACTTGGGGGAACCTTACAGATGGACCTCACATATGCTACCATTCCTTTGTTTGGAGGAGATCATAGAAGACTGTACAGAGAATCTCAGTTGGCCTACATTATTAGTAATGAAGCAGACCCCACCAATCATCCTATCTTTTCCCTTCATAGTGATTTGGGATATAGTTTATTGTAGCTTACTGATGCCCCTGAACCTCCTTTTGAGATCAAAAAGTCCATTACTCTCTATGAATATTCTCCTCCAATTACCTATGTTTGGAAAATGTTCTTTGATGGAGATTCTTCTAGAGAAGGTGTTGGTGTTGGAGTAGTTTTTGTTTCCCCTTCTCAAGAAACCATATCTCTATCATACAAATTAGAATTTGAAATTACCAATAATGTGGTAGAGTATGAAGCTCTCGTTTTGGGATTGAGAGCTACAAAGTACATGGGAATTGAAGTGATATCAGTGTTTGGGGATGATGAGTTGATTTTCCAGCAGATCAAAGATATTTATCAGGCCAAACACCCTCAACTTAGAAGTTACAGAAATGAAGTATGGGACCTCATTGATAGTTTTTTCTCGGCTTTCAACATTTCATTTATTCTGAGGGAAAAGAATTTCATGGCCAATTCTTTGGTTGTTTCAGCAAGAAATTTCAAATTCCCTCTGCCACCCAAGTTCAGGTATGATGTAGAACTGAACTATAGACCCTCTATACCTGACAATGTCAAGCATTGGAGAGTGTTTGAGGATGATCTTGAGATCAAAAGATTCCTGGAAACTGTTGAGGAATTTTTTGTATTGCACATTGATGTTTTCTTGAAGAAGGTTGTTGATCATCACTAGATCCCCATCTTGATGTTTTCTTGAAGAAGGTTGTTGATCATCACATTGTCCAGCTACCCAGCAATCACATCCCAAAGGGACTAGTTCCTTTGGAAAGGCCTTTTTACAGAAATGATGTGGCAGTGAAGGGTAAAATCTCAAATAATGATGTTGATGTGGCTGTGTGCAATATTGGCACAGAGCAAGATCCAAGATTTGTCAAATTATCAAGAAGTCTGTCAAGAGAGAAGAGGACTGAATATATTGAGTTATTAAAAGAATTTGTTGATGTGTTTGCTTGGACATACGAAGACCTCAGAACATATGACACCAGTGTCATTGAACACAAGATCCCATTGAAAGAGGAGGCCAAGCTATTTAGGCAGAAATTAAGACAAATAAATCCTATGTTGTTTCCTATTATGGAAAGGGAGGTAAAGAAGTTGTTGGATGCCCAAATCATTGTCCCCTTAAGATATTCTGAATGGGTGGCCAGCCTGGTCCTGGTGAGGAAAAATAATGGAGAAATCAGACTTTGTGTCGATTTCAGAAACCTGAACATGATCTCAAAGAAGGACAACTACCCCCTGCCAAAGATGGAACACATACTACAAAGGGTAACTGGTGCATCCAAGATTTCCATGATTTATGGCATTTCTGGATATATTCAAATCTTTGTCTTGCCCGAGGACAAAGAAAAGACCACCTTCACCACTCCTTGGGGCACATTTATGTATGCCAAAATTCCCTTTGGATTGATGAACGCAGGGGTAACCTTTCAGCAAGCCATGGACATAGCCTTCATTGGGGAAAGGGATAAATTTGTGGTCATCTATCTGGATGACATAACTGTATTTTCCAGATCTGATAAAGAGCATTGTCAACATCTGAGAAAGGTCTTCTTGAAATGCATATGGTTTGGTCTCTCCCTAAATCCCAAAAAGTCATTGTCTTCCCTGAAAGTGGAAACATTGTTGGGGCACATAGTATCAGTTGATGAGGTTAGAATTGATTCAAGAAAGGTAGAAGTTATTCAAACCTTGTCACTTCCTATCTCGAGGAAGGACGTTTAGTCTTTCCTGGGAAAAATTAATTTTTTAAGAAGGTTTGTTTCAAATTTTTTTGAATTGGTGAAGCTTATCACAGCCATGCTCAGGAAGGGGAATGAAGTAAAGTGGACTACCGAGCCCAAAGAATCCTTTGACCAAATTAAGAAGGCATTGACTAAAGTGCCTGTGCTAATCAGTCCCAATTATTCCAAGGATTTTTTGATTTTTTCCTTTGCTTCTTTTGATATAGTGGCAGCGGTTTTGTTGCAAAAAAATGGTGAAGGGATGGAGCAACCATTTTCCTTTTTCAGCAAGGCATTGAGAGATGCAGAGCTTAAATACGACATCTTGGAGAAGCAGGCCTATGCCTTAGTGAAAGATCTAAAATATTTTAGAGTCTATGTTCTGCATTCAAAAATCATTTCATATGTCCCTTCATTTTCTGTGAAGGGCATTCTTATTCAGTCGGACATAGACGGGAGAAGGAGCAAATGGATTGCCAAAATCCTTGAGTTTGATCTAGAAATAAATCCCACCAAGCTAGTTAAGGGTCAAGGTTTAGCCAAGATGTTGGTTGAATCTAATTGTAAAGATTTTGGGGTTAACTTAATCAACACTTGCTCAAAGGGTCAGCAAGATGAGTTTTTTGATAAAAATCCATAAGCTATCCCTCCACTGGTAGAATGTACTTGGTACAAAGATGTTATATTTTTTCTGCAAAAGTTAAGACCCCCTGACGGTATGGGAAGAACAAAGCCAAGATATTTAAATCTCAATGAAATTATATATTGTCTTAGTGACCAGGTCTTGTATTGGAAAGACCCTCTAGGTGTGCTTCTAAGATGTTTGGACCCACAGGAGGCTCAAAAGATTATGTTTGATTTTCATAAAATCCTATGTGGGGTGTTGTTTATGTGTTATATTCTTTGCATGTGTGTGTGTGGGCATGTTAGATGTGTTATTTTGGTATCTATGGAATACCTAAAACATTGTATATATTGTATAGTGAATGGTGAAATTCGATATAATGAATATAAGAAAGGTTTTCCTGGTTGAGGGTTTCTGGTATAAATCTTTGCGTACTATGTGAATGATTCATTGATTAAATTTTGTTTTGCTTAAGAATCTATATGCATTTCTTTACTTCATAGGTTTAAAACTTACATGTGGTATCAGAGCTCATTTTTGTCTTCAGAGGGACGACTTTGTTGTTGAGGGTTTGGCTCGGTCTTGATAGATCAAGTTTATCTTGGGTCTGTGATAAACCTGGGTTTAGTGGGAGCTCTTGCAGTGGTGATTTGAGTGCAGAAAGAGGAATGGCAAGTTTTTCTAGAATCAAGATAGATAAGTTCAACGGTAAAAACTTTGAGCTATGGAAGTTCAAGATGGAGGACCTTCCTGTAGACAAAGAACAATGGATCGCTATGGATCGTGGTACACAGCCAACTGGTACGCAACCTACTGGCACACAGATGACTGATACACAACCTACTAGTGCACAAACTACTAGTACACCACCTACTGGTATGTCAAAGGAATATTGGGAGAAGATGGACATGAGAGCAAGGAGTACTATTCAACTCTAATTGGAAGATTCGGTGTTGTTGAATGTCTCAAGAGAATCTACAGCCAAGGAACTATGGGATAAGTTGGGGAATTTGTATCAATCAAAGTCCCTAGTAAACAAGTTGTTTCTTCAAAATAAGTTGTATCATATTAGGATGGAAGATGGAGATTCTGTGACAGAACATCTAAATGCCTTTAATACTCTGGTAAGTCAACTTGGCTCTGTTAATATTATGATTTCAGAGGAAGATAAGTGTATTACTTTGTTATTTTATTTGCCGGACTCTTGGGATAATCTAGTTGTAGAAATAGGTAGTACCACTCAATCTACATTGAAGTATGAGGATGTAGTTGCATCCTTGTTATCTGAATAGATGAGGCGAAAAAGCATGGATGGTCACAGCACAGATGCTTTATTTTTAAGAGGGCATACCGAAGATAGGAACTCTAGTAAACCTTCAAGGTGGAGATCTAAATCTATAGGTAGATCTAAGTCTCGAGGAAAATCTTTGAGGAAATGTTGGAAGTGTGGTAAAATAGGGCATTACAAGAAATATTGCAAGTCTAAGAAGGTTGAAAAACCAAAGGGATCTGATATTACCTCTTTTACATAGGCAACAACCTCCACTGAAGAAGGAGGTGATGTTTACCTGGCATCTACATGTACACATGCAGACTGTGATGTATGGTTGATCGACTCAGGTGGGTCATACCATATGAATCCTCACAGTGAGTGGTTCTTTGAATATGAAAAATATGATGGTGGTGATGTATTCCTAGGAGATGAATCGACATCAAAAATATTGGGACATGGAAGAGTAAAGTTGTTGCTAAAAGATGGAAGGATTAGAACACTCACTGGAGTTCTGCACATTCCAAAACTAGCCAAGAGCTTAATATATGTAAGCAATATGGAAGATGCAGGAGTGGATACTGTATTTGGAAAGGGCACTTGCAATATGGTATGAGGAGCAATGGTTTTGATGAGGGGAGTTCTATGTGGAACTCTATACAGGTTGTTGGGAAGAACTTATACTAATGGGTGTAATAGTTTTGTTGTCCCTGAGTAAAGAAATGAAGGAGACAAGACCAATATTGTCCCAAAAAATAAGACCATGTTGTGGCATCAAAGACTGGGGCATATTGGAGAAAAGGGCCTTCGAACACTACATGGTAAAGGTATGGTTGAAGGTATGTCTAATTACACTATGGATTTTGATTTCTGTGAACATTGCATATATGGTAAACAGAATTGAGTAAGATTCCCATCTGGTGCTACAAGAGCAAAGGGGATCTTAGAGTTGATACACAGTTATGTGTCTAGACCTGTTCCTGTTCCATCCCTAGGTAAATCTATGTATTATGTTTCATTCATAAATGATTTTTCAAGGAACACATGGATTTATTTTCTTAGAAAGAAATCTGAGGTATTTGATAAATTTAAAGAGTTTAAGGCTATGGTAGAAAATCAGACAGAGAAGAAAATAAAGGTATTGAGAACAGATAATGGTGGATAATTCTGCGGAAATGAATTCGAATAATTCTATAAGAAGTGTGGTATAGAAAAGTAGAAGACTACTCCATACACTCCTCAGCATAATGGATTTGCAAAAAGGATGAACAGGGCACTGATGGAAAAAGAAAGGATCATGCTCGGCGGTGTCGGGTTAGGACAAGAATTATGGGTAGAGGCAGTGGGTACAACATGTTACCTGGTCAATTGATCACCTTCATCAGCGTTGGATGATAAAACTCCACATGAGGTATGGTCTAGAAAGAAAAACTCTCTTCAACATCTTAGAGTGTTTGGTTTCGATGCTTATGTACATGTTCCAAAGGAAAATAGAAGTAAGCTGGATAAAAAGGCTGAAAAGTGTATCTTTATTGGTTATAAAGATGGTGTGAAAGGTTATAATCTTTGGAACACATAAACCAAGAAACCTATTTAAATTCAAGAAGTTGTTTTCAGAGAGGTAAAATATGTGTCCAAACAGGAATTCCTACCAACGCAATATGAACCTAAGAAAATAGAGCTTGAGTTGGATGATGAAAAATCTGAATCATCTGAAGAAGAGGAAGCAGAAGAAGAAGAAGAAGAAGAACCTCATACCCCAGTGTTGAGGAGATCAGTAAGAGATAGAAGGCAACCAAAAAGGTATAGTCCACCTGATTTTCATTCCAATTTTTCTTTATCTATTCTTGATTATGATCCCAGAACTGTCAAGGAAGCAGTGAATTCAGAGGATAGTAAACTCTGGAAGAAGGCCATGGTTGAAGAAATGGATATCTTGGATAAGAATGAGGCATGGGATATAGTTGAGTTTCCATATGGAAGAAAATCAGTTGGTAGAAAATGGTTGTTCAAGAATAATTTTAATGCACAAGGTAAAGTGGAGAAATACAAAGCTTGGTTAGTAGAAAAAGGTTATTCCTAGGTAGAGGGAATTGACTTTGGTGAGATTTTTTCTCTTGTTGATAATTTAACTTCTATTAGATTTATTTTATCTATTGTTGTTTATTTTGATCTTGAAGTGGAACAGATGGATGTGAAGACAGCATTCCTACATGGGGATCTGGAAGAATAAATCTACATGAAGCAGCCAAAAGTCTTTGTAGTCAAGGGAAAGAAAGAGTTGGTCTGTAAGCTAAAGAAGTCACTATATGGTCTGAAGAAATCACCTAGGATGTGGTACCAAAATTTTGACACATACATCCTTGGATTGGGATTTGTAAGAAGCAGGGTTGATCATTGTGTATATTACAAGCAGGTTAGTAATCAGTTCATTTATGTAGTGTTGTATGTTGATGACATGTTGTTGGTAAGAAATAACATGGATGTTATCAAGGAGGTGAAATCGCAACTATCCTCCAAATTTGACATGAAGGATCTCGGTGATGCTAACTTCATTCTGGGAATGGAGATTAAAAGAGATCATGCAAACAGGAAACTCTGGTTGAATCAGAGAAAATATGTTGAGACGGTATTGCAGAGGTTTAATATGCATGGAAGTAAACTGGTCAATGTTCATATTCCTATAGCTGTAAATTTATCTGCAGATCAGTGTCCCATGACACGAGAAGAAGAAGAGGACATGTCCCATGTTCCATATTCCAGTGCAATTGGCAGTTTGATGTATGCAATGGTCTATACTAGACCAGGCATTTCACATGCAGTGGGAGTTTTGAGTAGGTATATGTCAAAACTAGGGAAGGATCATTGGAAAGAAGTAAAGAGGGTCTTCAGGTATTTGCGTGGCACTACCAATTATGGATTGTGCTACCAAGGAAGACCAGGATTGGACAGAATGGTGGACATACATGTCTTTGTTGATGCAGACTGGGCTGGAGACTTGGATCGCAGAAGATCTACAAGTGGTTATGTGTTTAACCTATTTGGAGGAGCAATCAGTTGGATGAGAAAAAGACAAGTTGTAGTAGCACTCTCAACTACAAAAGTTGAATACATGGTAGCCACTCATGCAAGCAAGGAAGCAATATGGTTACAAAGATTGTGTTCAGGTATTGGGTTGGTACAACAAGCAGTGAGATTAGATTGTGACAGTTAGAGTGCAATCTTCTGGGAAAAGAACCCATCTAATCATTTGAAGACAAAGCATATCGATTTTCAGTATCACTTTGTGAGAGACATGGTTGAGGAAAAGAAAGTGTTTCTAGCAAAGGTTGACACTTTAAAGAATGTTGCAGATTCATTGAAAAAGTCTATAAGCATAGAAAAGTTCTCCGGGTGTAGAGTAACAATGGGAATTGTTTCCCTGGATTGTTGACTATATAATATATTGGGACCCCTGGATGCAAATAAAACAACAAGTGCGAGAATGTTGGTTATGTGTTATATTCTTTGTGTGTGTGTGTGTGTGTGTGTGTGTGTGTGTGTGTGTGTGTGTGTGTGTGTGTGTGGGCGCGTCAGATTTGACAACTGCATCTGACGATCCCTTGTAATAGTGGTCTGTTTGTTTCATGTGCACCGAGAAATTTCCTAGGGGGTTCCCAGGGGGGGCAGGTATGCCCCCCCGTGGTTACGTGCACCGCCCCGAAATTGTTTTTGGGTGGTTTTTGCTATTTTTAGCAGTTTCCTAAAAATAATTTTGGTTTTAGAGATTAGGGTTTTGGTATCTACGGAATACCTAAAACATTGTATATATTGTATAGTGAATGGTGAAATTTGATATAATGAATATAAGAAAGGTTTTCTCGGTTGAGGGTTTCTGGTATAAATCTCTTTGTACTATTTGAATGATCCATTGATTAAATTTTTTTTTTCTTAAGAATCTATATGCATTTCTTTACATCACATGTTTAAAACTTACATGGGCGACATCATTTCTGGACGACCACAGCCTATAAAATTCTCAGGGCTGGGTACTATTGGCATACTCTATTCACTCATGTCTGTGAGAAGGTCAGATCTTGTATCAAATGTCAAAAATTATCTGGGAAGCAACAATTCAAGTCTCTGCCTTTGAGGCCTGTAATAGCCTCAAGACCCTTCCAACAATGGGGCTTTGAATTTATTGGGGAAATTCATCCTGCTTCAAGTGGTCAGCACATGTGGATCTTAACTACAACAGATTATTTCACCAAGTGGATAGAAGTTATCCCCATAAGGAGCGCTTCTCACAAAGTCATAATTGGTTTTCTTGAAGATATTATGGCAAGGTTTGGTTGTCCAAACAGAATCATCACTAATAACGCTACATCCTTCAAGGCTGAACCATTGATTAAGTTTTGTGAGTAGTTCAAAATTTCATTGATCCACTCTACCTCTTACTATCCACAAGGGAATGGACTGGCAGAGTCCTCTAACAAAAGTCTGATCAAGATCATTAAAATACTATTAGAGGATAATAAAAAGGCATGGGATTTAAATATCAAATTCACTCTGTGGGCTGACAGGGTGACAACAAAGAGGTCTCTGGGTGTCTCTCCATTTCATCTTGTGTATGGAGTTGAAGCCATTTTCCCTTCTCAGCTCGCCCTACCTGTGGAAAAATTCTTCCAAGACCATCAAGAGGAGCCTGAGGATATGATTAGAGGGAAACATCAACTAGTATAAGTGTAGTAGACCAGAGAACAGACGATAGATAGAGTGCATGACCATCAACAGAGAATCAAGCACGCCTTTGACAGGAAGAATAGTAAGGAGGATTTCCAACTGGGAGATCTAGTACTCAAATGGGACGCGCCAAAGAAGGACAGAGGAAAGAACAACAAGTTTGAAGCCTTGAGGATCAGGCCCTTCAAAATCTCTGATATATATCCAAATAATACATACATGTTACAGAAGTTGGAGGAAGATCAAGTTTTTGGTGCCCCTGTAAATGGGCATTTTCTCAATAAGTTCTTTATTTGATCCATGGATGTCTCCCATGTCTTTGGAAATATTGTTTTTATTTTGTTTTCAGTTTCTTAGGTGACTCCATAACCCAACAAGAAAGCACTGGATTTGCAAAAGATTTCTTGGCATATCGCAGGGAGAAATTCATCCCCCATGGAGCCTAATGTTATCACATAAATTTGTAAAGGGGTATTTCTCCTAAGAAATTGGCCCCTTAGTGAAATAAATGAAGCAAAGGGGAAAAAACCCCACAAAATTGCATTATCCTAAGTTCTTGGGCCTGGGCGCGATTATGCTAATCGGTGCATAGATCTAGGCAGCTAATATCTACGTGCCCAAATCTATGATGTGTGGTCTATACCAAAACTCCCCCTCCCCTTGACATTTTTCCTTTAACGAAGGGGGGGGGGNCCATATAAGCGATTTCCCCACTAGGCCCACCATTATCGTGTCACGTTCTCTTCATTTCGGACCCCCCTCTAGAATAGCCCATGTATTTCTCTCCCTTACCGCTTCTTCCTCCCATTTTCATCTATCCTCCACTCCATCTCTCTCTTCTGCCCATCACATCGCCCACTCTCCCTCCTCATCTCCTTTTGGAACACCTGTCCTCCACCCACCTTTGGGTCACATCCCCTTATCACTCTCATATGTCATCTCCTGCCAAGTGTTCTACCGCTCACCTCCATCTATGCAGATGGTCCTCATCCCGCCTACTGTCACGGCCTTTCCTTTGCCCCCACATAATCACCCCGTGCCACTTCACCTCTAACCTGTCCCAGTGCAGTACCCACATTTTTCGTCACCCACACTTTCTCGGTCACCTTCCAGCTTCCACGTATGTCCATATGGTCACCTCTCATCTCAGCTCCATGTCGATCGCGCCATCATCTCCACCATATCCTCGTCCATGCTCGCCCACTAGTTCCCTTTGTAACGGTCCAACAAAGTAGCAGACAACCAAAGGAAAAATACCACGTCCCACAAATGTAGAGTTGACTTGGATCTCTCTGATCCTGAGGAAGCAGTATTAAAACTGGTGGTGGTGGTTGAACATCATTTCCATCATAAATGGAAAGCCTAGGAAAGGATTTTCAGTTAGTCCACTCAGAAGACACCATAAAGATAAAGATAAAGACACCACTAGTTGAGAACTAATAGGATGTCGAACATCCAACCTGGTGAAGGGAGAAATGCAATTAGTAATAATATTTGATTATTATGTCTGACTAAAAACGTTATCCAAAGAAGGAAAGGACACTTGATCTAAAAGATACGGAAAAGGAGATGAAACAAGATTTTTTGAGGGTGTGCAACCACCAAACTACACATATAAAATGCCTCCATGTCCCAAAGAACCAAGATAATGACTTGATGACCCCAGTCTAAGGGAATGTTCCAACCCAACATCCAAACAACCACTGAAATAATAACCTCGAATAGTGAACTTGGTCCAACAAAGGCTCTAAGCAAACCAAGGCCACAAGGTCATCCACCTGCTCCATAAACCCATTCGAATTCAGTTGCATGACTCCAACCAAACCCTACATAGCCCCAACCAAAGGAAAAGGATGAATAAGAGAAATGGACTAAAATAAATCCCCAATCCCATAGTCAATTGGAAAATTAACATCTGGAAGATAATATCAACAGCACCAATAGACGTAGAATAAGTCATCTCCTTTACCAAGCTAGAATCCCCTAAAGGACTAGAAAATTGTTGGCACAGGGGCAGACCCAGGGTTCAACGCTCAAGAGCACACCAACAAATCCCTAACTACCGACCCTTTCGACAACACCTGTGAAGAAGATGAAGTCTCACCCGAGGTAGAGGCATGGGTGGTTGCAGGACTCAAGTGTCTGCAACCTTAGTTGGGACACAGATATGTGATTATATCGCTTAGCAATTACTTAGCATAGATCATTCGTCAATCTTAAACCCTTATTATACTTCATAGATAGCACAGAGAATCACAACATTCACTTAGATCTAAGGCATTTCATCACTTAGCAATAGTAAAACAGATCAAATCTGGTAGATCACCACTAAGCATCTTCATACATGTCAGATCTAACATTCACACACCTCTATAACACAAAACATAAGTAGATCTATCTAAATATATCAAAGCACTTAGGAAAAGAAAGGATAAACACATCAAGTCGAAGCACAAAGCATAACACACAGATTTACGTGGTTCACCCCCACCCTAGGGCTACGTCCACCAACTCTTCTTCTTTATTAGCGTCTTCAATCAGTTACAGCACAGAGCCACCAAAAACCTTCTTCGCATAGGATAGAATATCTGCGCAGCTCGCTAGATCCTTATTCCTTGCATTACAGCACAAAGCCTTCAACAATGACTTGCACTTAGCTCTATAGGCCTCTTACTATTGTTGGGAAAAACACCCTACGGACTAGCAAACTAGGGTCAGACTTGCATGCATATTTTGACTGAATAGAAACTACTTTTTTACCTACAACCCAAGATTTAAACCCCTTTTTCACAGTAAATGCATGGAAAAGAACCACCAACCTTATTACCGGTGTTCGATGTAGATCCTTTTTTGCTCTTCGAATACTTGCTTGCGCTTCTCCTTCCACAGATGACCTGCACTCAAGACAAATAACAACTATGCATGTATGCTACTTCTATACTCAAGGGTTAGAAATCAAGCATAAATTAACCAAAGCATAGACAATTCATGCATTGAGATGGGAAAAGTATTCTTTTTATTACTGAAAGTGAATCAACCTACAAAAAAGCTGAGACCGGCCACCGCTCCTTGAACCTAATCCTGGGCTCCTCTTCTTTTGTCCTCCAACTGCTTTGCGTTAAATATCCTTTAGCATGAGGAAAGGATAAAGGGTTGGGACAATGGATTACATAAATGGGTAGATTTTCTTCACTATATTTTTTCCTCCTTCAAATGGTACCCCTACCCCTTCTTTTATAGGCTAGAAGGAGCTAGGGTTTTGGACGAACCCTCGGCCATGCATGGTCGAGAGTTTTAGTTAACTAACCCATAGCTTTTTGTCCTATCGGCAACTTTCCTTTTTTTCGTGATTATGAAGGTATACGCAGGCTGTAGTGGGCCTGCTAGCATGGACACTGTAGATCCACGCGGGCTGTAGTGGGCTAGCTAGCGTGTACTTTTAAAAATGGAGTTTTTAGAAGAGTTGTTCAGTAGTTTTTGGCAAAGAAGGGATATGAGTTGGCCTGATGCCAGGTAAGCATGTGTGATGCAATTTAGGGTTATAACAGATGCCCCCTAATGTGTGAGGTCAAAAGATCATCTGATGGCCGAAATACATTACCAATCTTTGTTGATGTGTCGAATGATTGAGCCCAAGGATCAGGAACCAGGAGGTGTCGTTAGCAAAATAACAAATGTCTCACTGAGGCGGGCATACCCATGCTCAGGATAAAATAGAACGCATGGCTACCAATGAAATACACTGTAGATCCATGTCATATAAATATATAAAGTGTAGCTGTGAACAATACACAGTGGATCTACATCTCGAAATCAAAAGGATATACATGCAAAGTATCCATCTTCGTAGAAGCTGATAAGGCCTGATGGCTGGAGATGAGGGCTTCAAAGCTTGAGCAACAACTTCAAAATCTTCAAAACTCGGGTAGGAGTGTAATATGAGTGTACGACTGCACTACCCATAGGTCTTCAACAGCTCGTCGGTCATGGACAAAATTGATAATCTTGATGATCAGACTGAAGGCTTCAATGATTTCGAACAAGGACTTGATTGGGTGTTTAGGATGGCCAGGTATGCAGACAAGAGACATATTGCAGAGGGGCTGACTCAAGCTTAGTGACAAACTTCCTTTGGACAATAGCACAACAAGTGATGAGACTCAGGCAACATATATGTTAATCATAAGTCTACGAAGCAGGAGGCAATGCAAACTCTCCATATGTTTGGAAGAATAACCAAATGGTGGAGGACACAACTCTATATAGCGAGAAAATATTCCTAAGTTCGTACTACATCCCATAGTCTGATTATCAAACGGACATATATGCTTTATCCAAGGGTGACTCATTATGTTGCCAATAAAGAAAATACTTTTCCCATCCTCTTTTTGGGGTATATTTGATTTTTTTGTTCTTTTCGATAATTTTGGAAACAGAATAAAGGAATATTACGTTACAATGGAGGAACGAGTACTGCAAACATAAAAGCTTAAGGCACAAGGACAAGACTAATGTTCTGGTAAAATGATACTCGAGAAAAATCCTTCAGCGGCCAAAGGTGTTAAGACGCAGAAGAAAACTGTCACAAGGCTGGTGGATAAGGTAAGCAAATGCAGTTGATAGAACACACAAATGGTAACGTCCTTCGATGTAAGTTTAACGAGCCCAGAGAAGGTAAGCTCGATGGTTTTTCATATTTAGAGAGTCTGAAAAAGCATAAAAGGAGACTCCGTTGGGGTACCTTTTTCAACAATAGTCTAGTCGGTTCAAAAAAGGGATAAACTAGCATCGATTAGACGTCAATTCAAAACTATTTTAATGAGTGTGACAAGGACAATATCACTCGGCTATTTTTTCACTTTTAAGGGGTCTGAAAAAAGCTTAACTATGGACTCTGTTAGGAATATTCTTCTGGACCGATTTAACGACTGTGAAAGAATAAGGTCACTTGGCGATCTTTTCAATTTTAGGGAGTCTAAAAAGAGATTAACTATGGACTCCGTGGGGGTTTATTTTTCGTAAATTTAGTCCCTCAGTCCCGAAAAAGGAATAAAATTATACCTGAGAATACTCTTCTAAAGAATGGGAATTCGATAGAGTATACCTTTATTCGTACAGTTGACCGTCTGGACCAAAAAAGGGGTAAACTACCGCCGGACAGATGTGACTTCAAATTTTAGTTTAATGAGCGTGAAAGGCCACAAGATCTCTCAACAATCTTTTTGTGTTTAAAGGGTCTGAAAAGGGCTTAAAAGAAGACCTGTTTAAGGAACGTTCTTTTGGACCAATTTAATGAGTGTGAAGAAACAAGGTCACTCGGCAATCTTTTCATCTTTAAGGAGTCTAAAAAGGGCTTAAAGAAGACTCCATAATGGTTACTTTTCTCAGTTAATCCGGACGAGATCGAAAAGCATAAATGCAGTCTCGCCGGATGTTCCTTTCAGATCTCAAAGAGAGATTAAAAAACAACAAAGTTAGCTCATGATAGACTCTTTGGGGGTCAATGTCTGGCATCTTCTCGGGGGAGTTGTATGCTCTGACGAAAACATTGTCTATGATGCCAGGGGTTTTGGATATATTGATAGGTATCATTTCAGAAATGGTTTCCATATTACCCTCAGCATAGATCTTTTGTGTAGCTAAGGGATTAGTATGGCAAGACCTATCTCCAGTCATAGTCATGGTGAATTCTCCTGCTTTGATTCGGCTTAACTTTGGGAGGAAATATGATCTGTGATGAAGATCTTCCCAAGGTTTTTCTGGACTAGTCATTGCTTCGATTACTGCTTCATTAGAAGGAAAGACTAAGTCTAACGAATCGACGTTAGCGAGAGAACCCTGAGCCTAAATAGGCTCTAGAAGTGGATCTAACTCTTGTGCGGGAGTCGGATCAGGGTTAGATGAAGCTTGTTGGACTAAAGAGTACACTACTTCAACAGCCGACAAGGGCATGGACATGCCTGAGTCCCCTGTCTCATCCATCGTGGCTGATGGGGAAGGAAGAATCCAAAGATCCTCAAAGTAAGTCGTGCGGAAAAAAGAAACTTGAAAAATCTCAACATTATGGTGATTAGATATAAATTTGACATCGTCATGAGGAGGTGGGTAATCGAAGGTACCCATCAAGGATGGGCACAAACCAACTCATACGTTAACGACACCTGGTTGAGGATTATCAATCATGGGGACCGTGGATGCCCCCAAAGCTGGGTTAGGTCTGGAGAAAGACAATTGATCGATGGTCACTATCCATCCCTCATGTGGAAACAACAAGACTTGGAACACTGTAGCAACCACAGCTTGCATAGCATAACTCCAAATCCACCCTAACAAAAGGTTATAGTCGAGGGGAGCATCGACTACCTCTACTTCGACACACACGGTTTTCCCTTCTAACTGCACAGGGAAAGAAGGAACGATGCCATGTGGTTGGAAAGAACGATCGTCGAAAGCAGTGAGGAAAGTAGATGATGGAGACAAAGCGGTTTGGCCAATGGCCTTCCAACATGCTAATGACATAATGCATGTCGAGGCACCCTCGTCGACCACCATGCGAAAGATATTTCATGTAAAAGTTTTCGTGGGATGAGCCACTACTATCTGAAATGCTACATGGTAAGGCAGACGAGGTTTTAAGTCGGTAGTATATAACATGATGGTACCCAGATTACAAGTCTCAGTAGAGCCCAAAGAAGTTAACAAGGATTTCCTCTGAGTAGGGCAGCTTTGGAGGACCTCCAAAGCAGACATCGCACAAGGGGTTTGTGATAAGTCTTCCACTATAGAGTAATTCTGGGAGGTCCTTGCGTTTGGTTTGTCAGAATATTTTTTAAATGCACCCTTTGGAATGCGTGTCATTATTTCCCCCAACATCTTCTCGATCTGTAGAGGAAGAGATGGGAGATCAGCTTCTTTACCCTTCTCAGAAGCGCTTGGGTTACTATAGTCGTGCACTCTAGTCATTATGAAAGCATCACCCCTAACCATATATACATTCGCAGATGAGGGATTGTTTGGAGGAGGGCAGGTTTCTTGGCTGCCCCCTTCTGTGCTTGTAGAGGCTTGAGTTAAATTTTTCCCATGTTGAAAGGGATTAGTCAACACTGCCTATTGTTGTTGTGTAACAAACTTTTGGGCCTCTGTAAGTCGAGGATAAATATGGGTCAGGTGGTCTTCCACGCACAAGTTGCACGGATACCTCGCCTTCTATTTTTCCGTGTTGTCCCCGCCAGCAGCATTTTTTATCCCCCTTACCCTTCTTTCGTTGTTTTTTCTTCCCTTCAGTCTGCTGGGGGGGCTTTGGGTTAGTCAACTGCACGGAGTGTACTTCCAACATTTGGGTAGGAGGAGCATCCAAAGCAGTAGTTTGGCTGGCCGATGTGTGTTGTATGGATAACTATTGCAACTATTTTGTCAATTGCTCAGCGGGCTTGGTTTGTGTTGAACCAACAATACCATCGGCATGTGGTCCAGCTCTCTGTCTAGTTTTATCTAGTATCGAACGTGGCACATCTAGCAAGATGTTGTATAATAAACTAGACTGAGAATAGATGAGCTCAAACTGTTGAGCCCTCATGATGGCATCTTCTTTGGAGAAAACTCTGGAAGTCACAACGTCTTTGGATAACTACGAGACCAAAGACTTAAGGAACCACTCAAGCAGGAATGTTGGTGGGACTGGTACTTTGATTAGACTCTTCCGGCGTCTCCATTCTCGGATATGATCAAAGCTATGATCCGCTATTGTCTGTTCAAAATTGGCGAGTAGCTTTGTGCCAGCGTCGTATCTCACAGGTAACTAGAAATGGTTAAGGAAGGCCATCGCCAGTTCGCCAAAAGAAGAGTATCGTGAGTGATCAAGCTCGATGAACCATTTCACGGCACTCCCGATAAGAGTACGTTGAAACAATCACAACTGTACGGAGTCATCTTTTAATGAGTTAGATGAACACCAAAGATGGAAGGTAGTCACATGATCACCTGGATCTTCATTAGGCTTGGCCTCAAACTTTGGAATGTTTGAAGGCAACTTCATTGGCATAGGAGTCCAACGTGGATCGTGACAAATAGGATCATTTAACAACCTTGTCAAATATGGCAAGTGTAACGTCGTCGGGAATGGTAGTTTGGGTTGCTACTGATAACCTGGGAAAAAGGGTCCTGGAGTTTGACTGGCACCAGGTTGCCAGGAAAAGTTTGGTTCTTGGCCCGGGTTCTGGTAGAAACCATGGCCCTGGCCAGCCTAAGGATTTTGCATCTGTGGAGACATCATCAGTCGATTTCCCATAAAGGACATAGGGTGTTGGGTATGCATCATGTTCGAAGGACTTTGGGAAGGATTACCCCATGCCGGTCCTGATGGGAGAGGCATATTAGTTTGTCCAGGGTTCCATTGACTATGGAAAGAATTACCCCAGAACAGCATTCCAGAGGAGGGAACGGATCCTTGTCCTTAATTCCAAGGTCTTGCTATATGTTCCCCCTACGCAGGAATAGTACCCTGCGCAGGAGTAGATTGTCCAAAAATGGGATTTCCCCCAGATGGGATAGCGGTAGAGGAGAAAGTGTTGTTACCAAATGGCCCATTCCAAGAAAATGGTGTCGAACCTACCGGCATACTGTGCACAGGTGTTCCTTGACTCCCTGCTCCAAATAAACTAGTGTGTGTAGGTTGCCCGGCGGACTGCTGATGCGGACCACCAAGCGAAGGGGATGAAGGAGGGATATGACCTCCTGTGTAAGAAAAAGCGTTAAAAGGGGCAAGAGTGCCCCCAAGTTGACCTTGCAGAGGAGCGTTAGAGCTCCCTACCCCCAGACCCAAAGTATGTAAAGTGGAGTAGGTTAGTGTAGGACTTGTACCCAAACTACGCATACCGTATGAGAACGGAGGGCCTGTCGCACTAGGTGTGAAGGGATTTGTGGCGACCGCCATAGACGGGTTCGGTCCACTATGCGATGTAGTTGCGGCCAAGACCATAGTGGCTCGGACCGACGACGGTAAGTTAGGAGATGATTCTCCTGTGGTAGAAACTGTGGTGGGAATGGAAGAATTCCCAGAAGAAGTAACAGTGTGTGTTTCCATAGCTGTGTGAGGCACTGACTGGAGTTTGTGAAATTAGATCAGTGCAATAAACGGTGCCAAGAAATTAGTGGTTGGGGTTTCAACTGAGCAAATATTGGTGATTGATTTCTCTGGTATTTGTTCGAGCACAAAGGTTTCTAACCCGGTCGTTTCAAAAGACCCTTGTTGGTCTAGCTTCCGCCTTAATGGTGGCAGGGGTGGCTCAACGGTAGGCCAAGAAGACTTTGTGACCGGCGGAGCTCGGGATCCTCCACTGTGTGAGAACATCCAAGACACGCTAAGGTATTCTACATGTTTAAAAGTAACACACACTAAAAAGAAGCCCCTAAGAGATAAGACAAGCAATTGCTAAACTATTTGGAAGAACAGTTACAACAACCAACACTAGAGAAACTTACCGGTGCACGTGCAAATCGAATATGGAAGCACCCTCTGGGTATACTCTACAAAGCGTGGCCTGATGTCTATCCTAGGTACCGCGGTATACCCCCGCAGTCACCCGTGTATGTCCCTAAAAATATTGGCAACTAGGTTGCCAGCACGCGAACAGTCACCAGGCGGGTACAGTCAAAAGTCGGTTAGACCACAATGAGCAGGGTATCAAGCCCGAAAATTTTCAAGGGTATCGAGATCAAATGGTCCAGAAGACAACTGAGGACCTCAAATGGATTCAAGACCCATGAAGCCCCGTGGAAAATGAAAACGACGGAATCCTAAAACAAGCCCTCGATATGTGTTCTCCACTACGATTGGTCTGGCTTTGGAGGGGTTATCTCCGCTACCTTTCCACACGCAACCTCATGTTTATCCCCTATGTTAGAGGGGGGTCCCAGATAACTTCCATGAAATTGGACTTAGACACTCCCTATCACAGACTCTAATGTTTGGTTTTGAATGGCCTTGGAGAGTTTCCTCTCCAACCTAATCCAAGGCCCTAGTCCTGAACTAGTTTGTGAACCCTACAAACAAAAAGT
>ML786403.1:0-34700 GCA_009831015.1 Picea engelmannii | reverse complement strand
CCTATCACAGACTCTAATGTTTGGTTTTGAATGGCCTTGGAGAGTTTCCTCTCCAACCTAATCCAAGGCCCTAGTCCTGAACTAGTTTGTGAACCCTACAAACAAAAAGTCTAGTAGATTTTAAATTAGCGTTGCTTTTATGGCTTTTTCTTATGTCAAGGGGTATGAGGGTGAAACTGATGATGTGTATAGACGAAAGAAAAAATGAATGAAAAAATATGGAAACAAAAGACTTTTACTAAATGCAAAATTTCAACAACTTTTCACAAAGAAAGATTTCTTTTTGTTTTTTTTTTTAATTTTTCTAAGATTTTAGACAACAAACTTAAAGAAATTTCGCTCAACTATGAGCTACTTATGCTCTAAATGCACTGCAAAAAACTTGTGAAATAAAATACTTATCCCTAGCTAATGATGCAGAAACACACTCTTCAACAAAAGAAGAAAATGAAAATAGATTTTTTTTTATTTAAGTGCTAGTAAAGCAACAAAGGTAAAATACCGACAAGCACAAAACCAAGGAAAACAAATTCTGGCTTAAAGTGCAGATCAAAAAGAATCAGAGTAAAGAATCACACAATGGCAATAAAAAACAAAAAACAAAGACTCTCACGCTTGTCTAAAAACCATAAAATATATATATATATATATATATATATATATATATATATATTCTGTCAACTATTAACTGAGAAAAAGCAGGCTAAGGGTAAGATGACCTAACCTACTGACTGTTCAAACCTAGACTCAAACACCTGAGAGGAATACTTCTCATCAAAGGAGGGGATGACTGCCACACCCTGAACAAAAAGTAGCTTGTCCAAGCATGTGACTTTCACTAAAACAGCATGCGTGCAAACGCGTGCTGAACAGAGACAGAAAGCATGTACATGCGGGATGACCTTGTACAGGCCGCGTGTATATCTAAATTCTAAGAAAAAAAATGAAAACAGGTAGTCCATACCAGGAAGAGGCCTCTGGTTTTGATAACCAGGGTCCCTTGAAGGCTTGGATGCTCTTTCTAATAGAAAAGGAAAATAATGTAAGGACTAATAAGGCAAAAAAAGGCAATTTGAGATAGGACTGTGAACCAGCAAGACTCAGACAGGATTCCAGAAAACCCCCTGAGAATGTGTAATTTTGATAGGGAAGAGGAGGACTTCCTCTTAAGGTTCTCTTGAACTCCTACACGCTACTGCTATCTCTACAGCTAGTGTTCACATGCGGGTTGTAAGAAGATAGGGCACGGGTACACACGTGCAGGCCTTCTGCAGGCCGTGTGTACCTCTCTGTGTCCCGACAACTACCGTCAAGCAAAATTCAGGGAAAACTGGTATGGAAAACCAGACTCCCTGCTAGCTCAGACCCTACAGAAAAAGACAGGCAAAGAAAAAATAGAAAACCTAATCTTTAAACTACCCAAAAACATAAATAAATCCAGAAACCCTAAAGAGTATTGTTCCCCAGTGGAGTCACCAATTCTATTGTTGGGAAAAACACCCTACGGACTAGCAAACTAGGGTCAGACTTGCATGCATATTTTGACCGAATAGAAACTACTTTTTTACCTACAACACAATATTTAAACCCCTTTTTCACAGTAAATGCATGGAAAAGGACCACCAACCTTATTATCGGCATTCGATGTAGATCCTTCGTTGCTCTTTGATTACTTTGTTGCGCTGCTCCTTCCACAGATGACCTGCACTCAAGACAAATAACAACTATGCATGCATGCTACTTCTATACTCAAGGGTTATAAATCAAGCATAAATTAACCAAACCATAGACAATTCATGCATTGGGACGAAAAAAGTAATTTTTTTATCACTGAAAGTGAATCAACTTACAAAAAATATGAGACCAGCCACCGCTCCTTGAACCTGATCCTGGGCTCCTCTTCTTCTGTCCTCCAACTACTTTGCATTAAATCTCCTTTGGCATGAGGAAAGGCTAAAGGGTTGGGACAATGGATTATGTAAATGGGCAGAGTTTCTTCGCTATATTTGTTCCTCCTTCAAATGGTACCCCTACCCCTTCTTTTATAGGCTAGAAGGAGCTTGGGTTTTGGACGAACCCTTGGCCATGCATGGCCGAGAGTTTCAGTTAACTGACCCATAGCTTTTTGTCTCGTCGGCAACTTTCCTTTTTTTCTTGATTCTGAAGGTACACACGGGTTGTAGTGGGCCTGCTAGCATGGACATTGTAGATCCACGCGGGCTGTAGTGGGCCAACTAGCGTGTACTTTTAAAAATGGAGTTTTTAGAAGAGTTGTTAAGTAGTTTTTGGCAAAGAAGGGATATGAGTTTGCCTGATGCCAGGTAAGCATGTGTGATGCAATTTAGGGTTATAACACTTACATTCATGCACAGAGCACTTACAAAATCTATTAGCACTTAGATTACATCACATACATCCATATATCTTCTTATAGATGCCTAGATGTATATTTATACATTACAAAAGTGGGCCTAAGTGTGGGTAAACCATGGGCCGACATCCCTTTCCCATTACATATTCCCAGAAACGCAAAAGGGACCTAAAAGTGGGTCGAGATTCTGCAATCTCCACTTCAACTGGTTGTCGAAGTCCCAAAAATGGTCAAACATGACCAAGTATCTCCCAAAACTTGGTCAAGGGCCAACAGGCCCCCAACACTCACCTGTGACTCATCCTGAGTCACTCTAGTCTAATCAATTCTTCCTCAAATGCCTCAAGCTTGCCTTGACCTACTTCGAACTGTTGTTGTGTTACGGCCTCTTGCTCGGCAAACTCCTGAATGAGTGCATCGTTGACGGGTCACTCTAGGTGTTGTTTTGTTGCACTCACAACCTTTTCTAGCTCTGCTCCGCAACTTTCAACCTCTGTGAATAGATGACATGCCTTATCTTGCACCAGTTGAAGTTGTTGAGTCACTTCAATCACTTTTCTCTTAATTGTATGGATTTGTTGTTGGGTCATGCATTGTTCATGAGATCTCTTCATTCTTTCTATGGGAGGCAGGGCCTTCATCTACGTCTATATCTTTTTAGCTTCATACTTTGCCTCTTGTAGATGTGACTCCAGTTTATATAACTCTGGGTTTTTGGTGAGGTTCTCATATGTCTAGGCATTGCGGCTACTTATATGCTTGCACTCCAAGGAAAGAGCTTTCAGTCTGCCAACTGCATTGCGGGCAGTTATTTATCTTTGGTCTTTGATCTCCTACGGGGTCTCAGGTACTACGTGAAGCTCAAGATCTGCAATGTGTTGTTGGAGCTTCTGAATTACTCCTTCCAGTTGTGCCACCTATTGTGGAACATGTTCTTTTGTCTGTACTTCGATGATGGTCATAGAGCGAAGTGCTCTGTTGATAAGTTCCTTTATCTCGAGTTTCTCTTCGAGCAACTTTTCCTTGCTTTTTGGTAGCTCGACTTTATCTGCATCCCATTTTTCTTGGAGATCAATCTTTTCTTGTTATGAGGTGTTGCGTTGCTCCATGAGAACTCCCTGTACCTGTTTTAAATATTGAGTGGCTTGTGTTGTTTCTTCTTGAGCCCGTCGAAGGCAAGCTTCGACTGTATCAGCAATCTGGTGCAGTTAAGTTGGCTCATCCCCTGGTTCTAGTGTTCCTATTGTCAGAGGCACAGTGGAGAATGCATGGCTAGACTGTAGTGCCTGTTGCACCCCTTGGAGCTCTATCTCAATACGATTATACATCTGCTCTTGCTTCACCTCCTGTGTCTCTACTATCTCCAGCATGGCATTGTTCAGGGTTGCAACGATGAATTTGAAGTCGTATGGGGTCACTGTGGTCTGCAACTTAGTCACGGGAGATTTGGACTTCTTCTGGGAAGAAGGTTTCTGAGGTGAACCCTTCCTCTTCTTGAAAATATTTGCTTCATCTCTGTGCTTCTGTTCGACTTCTTCTAACTCTTCACCATCACCCTCTTGCTCTGGTGTGATGGAAGAAGTCTTCACTGAGGCACTACTTAAGTCTTGCACTTCATTGATATTTTGTCACATGCTAGGTCTGAGTAGATCCTATGCAGTTTCTAGACTGCCTACATCAGATATGTCCACAGGGTTAGCTGGAACAAGGAGGTACACCAACCATTCCTTTGTGATCTCTTCCAGATCTTCTTCTGTTAATCTATAATAGGACTATAACTGTTGTTTGTGATCATCAGCGTGTGCTGTGATGTAGAGAAAGTGTTTGTCTGCATTGAACTTCATCAGGTGCTGAAACCTTTAGAGGGTGTTCGGAGTGATGCGCAGTGTAGACTGGATAGCTACTTTCAATTGATTATAATATGAATGAAACACAGCATTTGACTGCCATTGTTTATTCATATCATTCGAGTACCACAGGGTGTTGAACTTCATGGCCAACGGTTCAAATGGTTTGATGTTCAGGAAGGTTGCACCTTCCTGCATCTCCATGCAATGAAAGAAACTTGGATCAGAAACCAACTGAAATGGAACTCATATCCTTGGTCCTGGGCTTCTCTGTAGTCGAGCTCCAGTTGGTTTACCAAGTACTGCACCCAATTCATTTGTAGGCCCTCCACGCACTTTCCTGCGAGGTCTACTACGAATCCAGTGACTTGGGTTGGTCAATTCTTATGAACTAACTTTCCTACAATCAGCTGACAGGCGAGGCATACTGCACCATTCTAAATAGAGGCTACCTTGTATCCACACATTCCTTTCTCAACATCACCATACGTTTCTTTTATATTCAACGCTAATTCTTTGTTCGTGGTTTTATCGGGATAAAAATCATGTGGGTCAGGGCCTTGCATGCTCAGCCCGATGATCCAATGGATCAAGGTCAGATCCATGGTGATACGTCGGTTCAGCCGTAAATATCCTCCATGGTAACAGGATAACAACAACTTAACAAATGCGTTCACTTCTTGATGTCATCTGAAGTGTGGGATCTTCATAACATTAAGTAGGGTAGACTGCGCGAGGTTATGGGTCCAAGTCTAGGGGATAATATTTGAATTCTTTCCCTTTGTCTTCATCAGATACTTATGCAAGGTGAGCATACTATAAGCTTTACTCTCTCCAAGGTTGAAGTCACTAAAATTTAGTGTTGTTATCTTATCCTGGTCTGTGCGAACTATGCGAACTGTGCATATCCCTTTGGGAAGGTACGCAGTGACCAAGGCATAGTCAAAATATCTAAGCATGCTATCTTTGTTCACTACCCCGCTTAGAGGACGTATATACATAGGTAAGATACTTGGAATCAACCTATCATTTGTGAGATCATATCTATGCTTCATTCTCATTTCTGTCGTGATTCTGGAAGTTCCTACTCTGTGATCAGTCGATGGAGAAGCTTGGACTCCTCCTATCGATGATTCTTGCACACCTGTAGACATCCTTCTTTCCGACATGAATTTCTCGGTCCTGAGATCAACGAGTACTTCCTTTGCAGATTCTTCAAGTGCACTAAGATCCTCGGACATACATGCTCGGGGTTAGTAATATCGGGTTCACGAAGTAATGTGGACATGAAAATAAGATGGAAAGTAAGGACGTAATGATCACTGGACAATCTTAACCAAGGTTGTGAGCTCAAATTCTCGATTTGGCAAAAGTGTTCTTCGTGCATGGCATGATGGGATAAATAGGAAACTCAGCAATGGATTACTTGCAACGGGTATGAGGCTTCATTAACTCTTGTTCTGTCCATTATGGTGTGGTCCATCGGTCAAGTGGCGAGCCATAAATGTTTTTCCAGTCATTTGAAGCATCAGTCGAATGGATATATCATCCGCAATGGCTATATTTCTTCTCCATGGCGAAGTGACCTATGTCGTTGTTCTGATATCTCAGTGAAGCTCAAATTCTGCAAGTTTTCCTTCTGTGAGGTTCCCTCTAGAACCTTCTATAAATTTTCAATCTTATCCCTCTTCCTACTTAGCTTCCTAGCCTTCTTTCCAGTGAGCTTCATCTCAGTATTCTTATTCCCATTGTGATTCTTATCTTCTTTAGATATAGTTACTACACGATGTTGGGAATATTTCAGGGTTAACATCTCTTCTACCTCTTTAGTCTTTTGAGGGTATTCTAGTGATCTTCCAGCTTCGACATCGAAGTCTCTAGGGTCAAATAACTTTGATCTATTTTCCTGTTCTTTAATCAATTGAGAGATCCTTCTGGTCATGAAATCTTTTAACTCTTGTTTTTTCTATTCCAAGGCTTCTTCTTCTTCTTTTCGTCTGGCTTGATCTCTTTCAATCCAAGGTTTCCCTAGTAACATGGTAAATGTGGCGTTTTTTTCAATACATTTGATAATCTCAAAATATTCCTTTATTGAAGTTCCATTGACATTTGTAGATATCTAAGCAAGCCTCCTACATAAACTTACCAGCTTCCCTCTAGATAGTCCTATTCCTCCTAATGAAGGGATCGTAGCAGGCTTCCCTATAGCTTCCCAAGTTCTTTCTGGCATAATATTCACTTGTGTCTCTTCATCAAGAACATAGTCAATGTCGAAGTCCCCTATTCTTGCTTCAATGCATTCTTTTTCTTTGAAAATCTATGATAATCTCACATGTTGGTGGTCATTAAGGGTCTTCTTCATTTGTATCAATACTTTCTCTGATTCTTGCTGGGGTTCTTCCTTTTCTAGATCTGCCTTAGGGTTTTCTTGGTTTAGATTCATTCCTTCAAGCTTAGCGATCATTCTAGGGCAATCCAATACTTCATGGTCTAGATCTTTACAACAAAGACAACTAGGCCTTCTACCAGGGCATTCCTTAGCAAGATGTCCTAGTCTTCTACAACTATAATAGAGGGTTAATCCTCTCTTTATTTTAAATGATCCCCAGCCTCTTTTGTACTACGCACTAGGATCATAGGAGTTAACCTGCAACAAATTCTTTCTAGGATCCTACATTCATTTGTTAGTCCAAACATTCTTTCTATGCATAGGTATAACATATATATCGCTATTCTTATCATATCTATTCATATCAAACCTTATTTGATCTACTAATGCCCTAGTTTTTAAGCTAGGACAGAATCTATAAAACATACCTAGATCCATGCTTTAGAAACAAAAATTTCACTTATCTTACTTTCACAGAGTACAAAGCTTTCAGATCTAAGACTTCTTTCACTATTCTTACCTTTAACAGAGCACAAAGTTTACATATGTTACCTCTTTCAATCATAACTTTTCACTTTTACCTTCCTTCGAGCACAAAGCTTTCATATCCTGCTTCTTCTCTACACATCCAACCTTCTTTCTTTAGCACAGAGCTTATAAACCAAGTAGGGTACTGCGTGTCAAGGCACAAATCTATGCACAAAGCTTCCTTTTGCACAAGCCTCCTCTTTCTTAGTTCCTAGCAATGACAGTTTCAAGTCCCGACAACGAAACCATTTGTTGGCATAAGGGCAGACCCAGGGTTCAACACTCAAGAGCTTACCAACAAAGCCCTAACTACTGGCCCTTTCGACAACACTTGCGAAGAAAATGAAGTCTCACCCAAGGTAGAGGCAGGGGTGGTTGCAAGACTCAAGTGTTTGCAACCTTAGCTGGGACACAGATCTGTGATTATATCTCTTAGAGAGTACTTAGCATAGATCATTCGTCAATATTAAACCCTTATTATACTTCGCAGATAGAACAGAGCATCACAACATTCACTTAGATCTAAGGTATTTCAGCACTTAGCAATAGTAAAACAGATCATATCTAGTAGATCAGCACTAAGCATCTTCATACATGTCAAATCTAACATTCACACACCTTTATAAGATAAATCATAAGTATATCTATCTAAATATATCAAAGCACTTAACAAAAGAAAGGATAAACACATCAAGTCAAAGAACAAAGAATAACACACAAATTTACATGGTTCACCCCCACCCTAGGGCTACATCCACCAACTCTTCTTCTTTACAGCACAGAGCCACCAAAAACCTTCTTCGCATAGGACAAAAGATCTGCGCAGCTTGCTAGATCCTTCTTCCTTGCATTACAGCACAAAGCCTTCCACAAATCCTTACAACGACTTGCACTTAGCTCTGCAGGCCTCTTAAAGTCATGCATAGAGCACTTACAAAATCTATTATTACTTATATTACATCACATACATCCCTATATCTTCTTATAGATGCCTAGATATCTATTTATACATTACAAAAGTGGGCCTAAGCATGGGTAAACCCACGGGCCGACATCCCTTTCCCATTACATATTCCCAAAAACCCAAAAGGGACCTAAAAGTGGGCCGAGATTCCACAATCTCTGCTTCGTCTGGCACTCCATCTTTGACTGGTTGTTGAAGTCCCAAAAATGGTCAAACATGACCAAGTGTCTCCCAGAACTTGGTCCAGGTCCAACACAAATACCTTTCAATTATAAAGTGAGATTTTAGTACGGGGGGGGGTGTGGGGGCAGGGGGGACCAAAGGATCCAACCCCCCACAATCAAAGGAGCCATAATATTTTCCACAAGAGTATAAGGACCACATAAGGAAAATACAAAATGATAGACCTCCTCTTTTTGTATGCTTGAACCTTCCTGGGATAGTCATAGAAAATATGACCAATCTAGTGACAAAACCTGCAACAGAAAGGAAGTTTCTCACAATCAATTTCTTGAACCCACATTTGACCCCAAAAAAATAAATTTATCTTATCTAGGCGACCACCATTCATTTGCATGAGGAATAAAAAACAAGGGACGCCTTCCCTGACAATGGTTTCCTTGGAATCCTTCTGAAAATCAACCAAAGAATCACCAATGACTCTCAAAACCCTTCAACAAAAAAAAATTATGAGGTGAGCTACTAATATAACCCAAAGAAGTTGAAGATATCTAAATGCATAAAAAGAATTAAAATTCTCTATCCATGGAAGAAGAATCAAACCCACACCACTGAAACACCAAAGGCTAGTCGATGGGACTGTCATATGATCTTTTGAACATGTAAAAAAGAAAGAGAAAAAAAATCATTTTCAATGGAGAAATTTTGAACTTACCAATAAGATGACCTTCATATACATCATTGAGCTAACTTCACATATTGGAGAGTGATGGCTTGCTCCCACATAAATATACATAAAGGGCACTATTACCTCTCAAATTAGTACCCTTGTAGTATCTCCACTTGTGGTGCTAAGGAAGTAAGAACATTTTGTAAATGCACCATTGTCACCTTAGTACCTCTCCCCTTCACTTTAGGCTATCTCCTAGAATCCATGGGGGATATCCCAATCTAAGTGAAGTAAACCTATTGAATAATTCATTTTCCTACGAAATATCCACTTCAACAAACAACGCCTCAATATATTATTAGATAGACCAGTGCCCAACAAGTGACAAGATGCCTTAAATAATATTCAATAGAAAATAAAAGCATGAATCACACCAATATAATGAGGGTTAGGAGATAATTATTACATGCTTAGTCTGAAATATGAGATAGCTTCCACATTAAATACAAACTAGCACTAACAAATTACAATACTAATCAACATGTAGTCATGAACTTTGCACAAACTTGCAAGAATGGATGGTAATTCCACTTAGGGTTTCACTAAGAGAATATCCCAATAAAATATAAATATAATTAGAAACTATGAGATCAATATCAAAACTAGATATGTAAGATGAATTCGACAAAAAATTTCGAAATGAAATCTAGACTAGGATACAGTTAGAATACACCTTTAAATCACCAAACCCTATTGTTGGTTATCCACACTTATATATCATGTCTGAGTTTGTATTGAGTGACCCAGGGTTCATTTCTATTCGGGTTTCCAACAAAGCCTCTAAAAATACCGACCCTCCTGGTAAACCAGAAGGCAACACAACGCACAGGGTGCACTACGTTTTCTCACCCGAGATAGTCTTAATGGGTGGCTACAATACTCATGTGTTTGCAGCCTATGATTGAGTGGAGAATCTGAGAATTGTACATTGAGAGCTCTATTATAACTTATTGGTGCAATACACTTCCATTGTGATTATGTAGGAAATATAACAACTCATTCATCTAGCATATCAATAGCTACTTAAGACAATAAATAAATATATGCATTAAATCACATAACACAGATGTTATCGTGGTTCACCCCCCCCCCCCACGGGATACGTCCACAAAGATATAGCTCTTATCTCTTTTGTTATATCTGTTTTGTCGCAACAGCATCGTGCACTTTACAACTCTTCTCATTTGGGTTAAGATCTATTATGAGGCAGACTAGATCCCACCAGGCTCCTCAGCCTGTGATAAAATCCTCAAGATATACCCTCCTCAGTCCTCTCTAGCTCAACAGGTTACAAAAGTAGGTCATACAGCAAAATATTACATAGCATCTGCTTCTTTGTATTCATCTCTCTATATCTCTATCAACTCACTACAAAAAATCCTCTCCCTTACGAGACCTAGGTAACTATATTTATATGTTTCTGGCTCTTCAGTCATTACAATACATTACCAAAACCCTAACCCTAACGACGTTAGGTATTCCATGCATGTGTGCTTGTTGTTATTCCTTTCAGTTGTCTCTTTCCTCGTGCATGCTTTATTTCCCAAAATCACCTTGCTTTCCGCTTTGGCCTGCTTCCAACACCTATCCTTTAGGGTTTCACCAAATCTGATTTCTAATACAGCAAACTAAATTACAGATTTGAAGAACTCCTTAAATCATCCCACAAGATGTCATAACAATCCTTGAATCACAATTAAAGAGATGATTTTCCTTCTTAGGTTTATATATTAACAATGAATCATAAACCCTTGCACGAGATGTCTAGAAATAAAGATATAACATTGATCATGCACTAGACAATAAATAAATATTTTTTTATTTTTATCTTTTATATTTTGGGGGATTTTTTATATTTTATAAATAAAGAAATAAAATGATTATGATTTTATAAATTTGGTGGTTGGTTGTTCAGAGTTAGACTTAGTGCCTTGTCTTTACTTAGGTATTTTTGGGTCAAGAAGTATTCCCCTCTAAGTATTGGTTATCTGAGGCTTATGGATCAGAATGAGAGACTAGAACCTCAAGGGAAAATAGTCTCTTATCTAATCAACGCAAGTCATGAAAACCAAGGCCCTACAATAACGGGTTTCCTCAAGGGAAAATCCTTTACCACAAGATCAATTTTAACTTGAATATAATTCTTAAAACCATTACCAACGAACCAAAAGGAAAAAATAAAATCAAAGGATTAATTACTTACCCAAGTTAACAAGAGAAAAAGGAGGGAACAAACCCTCGAACATCTCCTCGACAAGTAGTTAAGAAACTCTTCAAATGGATTGATATTGATAGCTATGTATAAGTATTGAAAATTCACAATAATGTATTTGATGAACCAACAAAAATAACCAAGAAAGAGAGAGCTCCAAAATTTACACCGAGAAAACTCCAATAAAGATCTTCTATCAATGGCTCGTAAAATGTATCTCCAACAATTCACAAAAATTTGGAATGAGAGAGGAGCATTTGTTTATAAAGGAGTCTTATACATCCTCCTCATTCATTAATAATTATTTTCCCTAATTTTTTCCTAAAATACTAAGAAAATAAGACTTGACATCCACACAAAGAAGGAGATTAAGTCGCTACAAATTCAAATTATGCCACATATGCATAAAAACCCTCATGCAAGAGGAACATTCCACAAAACATGGGGTCGATTTTCTCTCCAAGAATAATGTTCCATCAAAAGAGTGATGTGGAGGTCTCAAAACAATGTGGGGTGGCCTCCTAAGCAAGAAAGGATCCAATGTTCCTCTTCTCCAAGTGTAACAACCTCATGAAAACATGGAGAATGACCTCTAAAGTGGATGTCCTCCTCATAAAGTGCTCAAGGAATCATCAAGATTAGTCTCCAAGGAAAGATTAATCCCTCAAATCAAGCAAAGGTTCTCCACAAGGCAAGGAAACTCAATCTCTAAGTGAAATCATGTCCCAGCTCATTTGCATGCCTACCAAAATATGCACATGTGAAAGTGAGTGAACATATGCATAATCATATCTAATAGTAGAATGCCAAAGTGTGATGAATACATAAGAAATGGATATGTGTTTAGGAATACAATAAGAGTGTTATACATGGGTGTGACAACCTTTAAAAAGAGAAACACTTTCACATCATAATAAAAGGGGTAAGAGACCATGAAACTCCTTTAGATCATGTGTCCTAGTAGATCCACCTCAATATGGTTGCATACCTAACCTAGATCATAAATTACTGACATGGTGAGAGTTACCAACACCAAGGGCCAGACAACTATAGCCATAACATAAAAATCCAATCTTGTAATGGGGACTAAAAGGATGGGCCATGACCAACCACATGGGGGTCTGGAGATACCACATAATCCCCCTTCGACATAAGACATCTAAGCATGGTCCAATACAATACATGAATACAAATACAACCACACTTTTGACTCAGCATGGTATAGTAAGTCACACAATCTACTTATATGGTGGTCCACATAGGTGAAACAATCTAGGGCACATTGAAGTGAATATGAGGTGTAAAAAGCACAATCACACATATACTTTGTTGTAACAGATATTAAAAAAATTGACTGCACTGCCCAAGGCTACGGTTCTTGCACATGGGCAAACGGGTTCAGGCATGATTATCGAACTAGGATCTTTGCTAGCTGTTGGAAATGGCAGACCAGACCTCCAAGAAGATGACACTCCATTATATCTACATTTTGTGGCAAAGATATGGAAGAAGTGTTTCAGCTGCAGGCATCAAAACCATGTTGACTACTTTGGAATTAGTAGAGAAATTATAGCACGATTGGGAAGCTTTTCCAGTGTCAAGAAAGAAGGAACCTCTCTTGTTGGAAAACTCGTGCAACCAGTTTTGCAAAAGTGGTCAAGATGATTCGGAAGATGTCTCAAATGATGCAGCTGATATATTTTGTGTTATCTTAAAGTGTTTTCCATCTTCTCTTCAACAACAACGTGATAATTGACTACACATTGCCATGACATGAAGGGTGACCATCCCTCTTGGGCCACTGCTGGCACTTATTTCAAGAACTCTCAATGTAAATGGTTCACCATATCAACAGCCTATTGGTATCAGCAACCAGAAACACACACTTCTATGCACTGAACTTCCTGCATTGCACTCATGTGCTTTGGATTTACTTGCTGCTGTTATCAAAGGTGTACGCAGTCAATTGCTACCTCGTGCAGCAAATATTGTTAGACTTTTGACAGAATATTTCAGACGGTGTGTATCACCAGCAGTGCGGATCAAGCTGTATTCTAGTGCACGGGCCCTACTTTTTTCAATGGGAGTTGGAATGGCTTCTTATCGTGCACCAGCTATCATTTACAATACGATAGCTGATTTGAAGGGTTCGAATTGTGGTGCTATTTTAAACTCTACAAATATAACCGGGCAATCAAAGGCATGCCCAAAAGGTGGATAAATTGACACTTATTGCAGAATCCCTGGCCATTTCAACGACCAAGGCAGAGAAGCAAATTTCGGATAACAGGCATCAAAAGAAGAGGCGCTAAATTACCGTGTGGCAAAATCTCAGGAAGTAGAGCGAATAGAAAAGGAATTGGCAACAGAGATTCAAGGACTTGAGAAAAAGCGAGCTGAGCTTGAAGCAGAACTGAAAAGTGTAAATGCTGCTCTGGTAGCTGCCAATGGACGCTGCATCAACATTCAAGAAAAGAGGGAACGGTTTGATGAAGCAAATATTCAAATTATTTCACACTTGAAATCAAAGGAAGAAGAATTGGTAAGATCTGTTGCTGCACGGAAGACAGAAGCCAGTGTTGTATGGACGAATTTTCTTGAAGATACATGGAGATTACAGTCAACTCAAATTAAACAAAGTAAACATGCTGTTAAGGACGCTTTGGAGGAAGTCAATCAGTAGTTTCTACAGTTTGTCATTTCAAACTTGTCCACATACAAGAAGGACTTACATCTTTAACTTGAACAAATAAAAGCATGTATAAAATCTATAAGTGATTTATAAAATAAGAGATCACAGGTTGATGAATCAAATGATCCTGAGGCCTCGGAAGTTTTTCAAGAGAGGAGAAAAATGAGAAAGAAACTGTAGACATTGGAGTCTCGTCGGCAATGGCTTTAGGTATTCGGTTTGATTTATTGTCCATTATTTTCATGCATTTTTTGGATTGTACGTGACTATTCTGGATCGAGTTTAAGAATTTTAGTGATGGTTTCTCTCATCTAAGGGTTCGTGATCAGAATTATAGCGAATTTGTTTTCCGATGACAGTCCCCTACCTGTCACAAAGACAAAGAACATAGATTCCCAGTGCATAAATTGCAAAGACAAGTATTTAATCTCTGGCAAAATCGAAGTGCATTGCTATAGGAAGAGAAGAAGGCAATGATCAACGGGGGAGGTGTTCTCTGAATTCAATAATGATTTCAATGGACCGTTGCCTAATTTCGTCCATCCAATTACATACATGCCGCATCATTTTTACGCCTAAAGGCGTATACTTATTGACAATGGGCAGATTTAATAGGGGTTTAGTGCTTAATAAGTTTTCTATGGACAGGATTAAATATGGTTGGAATATTCTTAGTAGTCACACAAAATAAATGGCTGTGATTTCAATCATTAACTTCCTAGCTATTATAAAGACATCAGTTTATGTGTTTACTTTTTTACATTTACCTAATCATATTTAAAAATTACTTTGATAGCTAACTAATTGCCACTTAAGTGATTAACATAAATTAAAATATTAACACCAGATAAATGAAGCCAACAATTTATTTATTAATAAATAATAAAATTTAATATATTCTTTTAAAGATTCATTTCATCTTTTCAACCTCCTTTCCGGGATTCACCAACAACTATTTTGCTGCTGTGCTAGTCTTATCATGCAATGATTGATGATTATGAAGCCTGCCGCACCGATAAAAATAGGAGCTCTTCGAGTGGGCGTTACCATTCACCAGGTGCTCGTCAGGAGGTGGTGACAGGCATTCTGTGCCTGGCGGTCGCAGATTTCCAGAACGCAAATCATTGATATTCCTTTTTATAAAACGTTTCGCAGCCGCCGTCGAATCAGCAGCAGCATCTAACGGTCGTGGAGCTGTGCACGCCCACCGAGTTCGCTGTTTTCACTGAATCCGCACCTGGTTCCACCGCCGTAGACAGGCAGGAATCCCTCACACACTTCAACACCTTCTTCTTTTTTTTATCGGTGAGTCGAATTCGAGGTATTGAATCTGAAGAAAATAGGAGTTGAGCCTTTCTTCCGAACTACTCAGAGATGGGATTTGAGAAGCCGAGCAAGATCCAGGCAATAAGTCTTCCAATGATTCTTACTCCACCTTACCAAAATTTGATTGCTCAGGCTCATAACGGGTCTGGGAAGACTACTTGTTTTGTTCTTGGTATGTTGAGCCGGGTTGATCCTAAGATTGCTGCACCACAAGCACTTTGTGTGTGTCCAACAAAGAGAACTAGCAATGCAGAAGCAGGAAGTCCTGGTGAAAATGGGGAAGCATACAGGCATAACTTCAGTTTGTGCTGTGCCAACTGATGCTGGAATTATGTCTCAACCTCAAGACGTGGACCAGTTAATGATCAAGTTGTGATTGGCACGCCAGGTACACTGAAGAAATGGATGTCCACCAAAGTTTCGAGTACAAGACACATCAAAATACTTGTGTTTGATGAGGCTGATCACATGTTGGCTCAGGATGGGTTTCAAGATGATTCTCTGAGAATTATAAGGGACATTCAGAAAAATCGAGATGATTGTCAGATTCTCCTCTTTTCAGCAACTTATGATGAAAATGTCAAGCAGTTCACAACTAGGGTAGTTTCAAAAGCAAATCAGGTGTTTGTAAAAAAGGAAGATTTGTCTTTAGATGTAATCAAACAGTATCTTGTGAAATGTCCAGATGAACTCGCTAAAGTAGAGGTGTTAAAGGACAGAATTTTCCATCGGCTGAAAAACTGGGGCAGTCAATAATAGTTGTCCGCGCCAGAGAAAACGCAAGTGTGTTGCATAGCAGGTTAGAAGCAGAGGGTTACGAGTGCACTTCTATTCAAGGTGGACTTAAGTTGGAGGACGGAGATCGTGTAATTAAGGAATTCAGAATAGGACTGACAAAGGTTCTTATATCAACTGATATGCTTGCACGGGGTTTTGATCAAGCACAGGTGACTATGGTTGTGAATTTTGATCTCCCTATTAAACATGCATCTCCCGACCCTGACTATGAAGTATGCTTGCACCGAATTGGTCGCAAGGGAGCAGCTTTTAATTTCATTTGCAACGACCGACATGAGCGAATAATGAGCAAGATTGAAAGATATTTTGAGCGACAGGTGCCTGAGGTACCTTGGGATAGCGAAGATGCTTTTGAAACTCTGCAGTTCAGCTTGTTCGCAAACAACTTTGGCATTTAAAGAAAATGATTTGCAATTGTTTGCAAATAAAATGCAAGCCATGTTGGGCTGGGTTTGGTATTGGAGACCATATAATTCAGTTTAATCTGTTTCAGTTCTTGAGGCAATATTCAACCAAGCAGGCATCACAATGTTTGGATTTGTGTCCGACAGAACATCTCTCCACATGATATTCGGTATTGAGTTGTTTTTGGTGTTATTTATCCTGGGCAAAACCATCAGCTCATCAACAGCTTAACTACATTCACATTTCCTCTCTTTCAGAAATAGGACACTGTTTTCCATACATGTTATTCTTTTGTTGGTCTTGTACAGAATGTCTTTCACTACATGATGACAACCAGAGTTAAAAGCAAATCAAACGCTTGGATTACACGCAGAAACCCCACTCCACTTGTCAAAATGATTAGCGACGGTTCAAGCAGCCTGCGGAGCATCTGGCAGACAACACATCTGTCATTCGCATAGCCCAGAGAAGGCAAACCGGTTCAGATTCCTGCAATACCAAGCATTTTATTGTTTCTGTTTAAAACACTGATGTATGTAACAGAGAAGAGCAGGGGGGCACATGAGCGCAGGACTGGGAGAAAAACTTCTGTCAAGGAGTTTTCATTGTAATGACTGAGTTTCTTGTAAACCAGATTGGAATAATAAAGAATATATGTTGCTTGCAACTGTGAGATTCATCACGGTCAATCTCTTTCAGCATGTTTCTCTTCTCTTTTAGCTATGTTAAAACTGTTTGGATTTCGTTTATGTATTTCCTTACTCGCAGCTGAAATTGTCTTTACCATTTCTTTATGTCTTCCTTAATCCATTACGACTGTATTACATTTTGTTTTCCTCTAACTGATGGGCTTCGTTACACTTTAGTACGACCACTACTGTAACGAAAGGGTTTGGGTTTTCTGCAATTGTTTGATGTCTTTCCTCTGCACACGCTATCAGCGGTGTAAGACCAGCCTACATTTTCAGAACTCTGCATGTATCCTTTGCTACGTCGGCCTTTCCTTTTTCTTTTCCCTACCGCATCATGATTTATCAAAGCGCTGAAAGATAGACTTACTTTGCCTCACTTTTCGCAAGTTATTTTGATCTCTGCTATTGTCTCTTTTTCTCGGTTTTCATTTGACTCCATGCCCAATGGACCTTTTCCCTAGTTTAACACCCAAATTCCAATAATCCAAGACCATCATTTACCCATAAATCTGCCCACCTTTTCATGCTTATTTAAATTCCTATTGTGACAGTTTTCGAGAGATCCCTCTCGGGTTGGAAGGGGCAGCTCCCAATCCAAAGTGGTTCGAGGCTGCCTCGGGATTGATTTGCTATAGCCCATTTCAGTTCTGAGTGTCAACATACTCCACACCCTCCAGAATCTAATCAATGGGGAAATCTACTATGAGAGTCTCAAATATAGATTGAATGCACCACATATTTCCCTTTTTGGAAGGCTCGTAATACATTCCCTCCTCCAAAATAGTGGACTCTCCACCACTAGAAACCATAGCCACTGAAACCCACCAACAACCCTAGGCGGTGAGACCCCACCAAAATTCCTAGATGCCTCGATGCCCTAAGAAAATAAAAACCCTAAGGAGAAATGAATTTTATCACCATTGCATCCTTTTTATCAAAAGAAATGAGGAGAAAATCCCTGGAGGGTGTGGACAAGGATGTTTTTTCTATAAGAGGTCATCCACAAAAGAGGAAAAATAAGTCTTCAGGAGGTAGATCTAAATCTAGAGGTATATCTAAACATCCAAGACAATCCTATAAGGAAATGTTGGAAATACAATAAATTTGTGCATTATAAGAAAGATCGTAGATCTAAAAATGTTGATAAAAGAAAAGGATTTGATGATGCCCCTTCCATAGAAATGAAAATATCCATGGAACAAGGAGGTGATGTTCACATGCAATTATAGGTACTCATGTAGATCATGATGTATGTTTGATAAACTTAGTTGCTTCATTTCATAAGAATCGTCACTTAGAGTGGCTTTGTGATCCGAAAAATCCTTAGATGCTAATTAGTATTTAATTCACATAAACATCTAACTTGATTTCGAAATAATAATGATCTTTTGACTGATTGAAAAATACATGTGAAATTACTTATCTATACAAATTCAATTTAATGATAAACAAATTGCAAATATTCGAGTGAAATAGAACAATAATATGCCAGATACACAAGTTTGTTAACGGAGTTCACCCAATTTGGGTTGTGTCTCTAGGTCCTCTTCCAATTGAGACCTCTTTATTAATGCTCAAATGCTTGTGTTTTACAATGACCTTTTTACACGTTGTTCAAACTCATAATCAACCTTCGAATTCCTTGTGAAATTTAAAGAAAAATGAGTATAAAGTTCATAAAATTTTGTTGAGGAACCTCTTGGAACACATTACAATGCAATCTCCAAGTCTTGATACCTCTATGGCATGAACTTCGAGACTAATATGTACTCTGCAATGTGTTTCTCATGTCTCCTCGGTCCACACGCCCATTAAATAGGTCATGTTCCCTAACCTTTGTCCAAAGCTTAAGGTAGACATTAAATATATATTTTTGGATTCATATAACAAAAAGAGCCTTTAGCGCATTTGGTTAAAACATTGGAATAATATATGGTGGGTTGTGGAGTCAAACCCCATCAACCACACCATGTATTATGGATTTTGTTGAAACTTTATATAGAATATACTATGGTATTAAACCATAGTTCAACACCCCAGATGAAGGTTTAAATGTGGTTATATATAATATAGTTTAAAACATACCCCCATGAATATATGACTTGTTTTTATAACAACCATGGGTTTGAATATATACTATGGGTCAAGGGATAATCCCTTGGCCCTTTTTCCACCAATTATAACAATTAACAACTTTAAATGCATATGGCACCATATATGGTTAAGTCACAAATTTGTGGTGTATTAGTGAGGTCGGTAGAATATTTGCGAGAGACTTAGGTTTGATCCTCCAGGTTCTCAACCAAATTTTAAATAACATTAACCATAGTAGACCAATGGGAGGTTTCCACATGGAATCCTTCTCATTGGTCCATCATTTCCACATGTCAACATATAATTAGTTCACTTGTAGGTACGGATTCCATGTCACTTTGACTAATCAGGAATACGGTGTGCCATGTGGCCTACCATGGTGTTTCCATGTTATCACCATACATCTTGTATGATTTTTCCATGTGTCACCCTTTCAGTGGTGACATGTGTCACCTTGACCTTTTGACTTTGACTTTTTACCCTGTTTGACCTAAACTTTGACAGACCATAAATTTTGACCAACCATAACCAGCCAAGCAGTGTCTACAGTGCCCTTGATAAGAGAAACATCAGGAACAGGTGATGATCCCACACAGTTACACCAGATCATTGATCAAGTTGAAGCTTGCCTTCGATGAGGTCAAGAAGACACAACGCAAGCCACCCAGGCTTTGGTGCAAGCATAGACAACACTTCTAGAACAATAGAAGGAGGTAGAACGGGAAAAGATTGCCCTGAAAGCGAAGTGGGATGAGGAAAAGGCACAGTTGCTAGCAAAGAAACTTGAAGTCTAGGAAAGGATTCACAAAACACTACACTATGTGACAGTCATAGAGGTGAAGATGGAAGACCATCTCCCACAGTAGGTGACCCAACTGTAATAAGTAATCCAACAAATCCAACAGTGCATCACGGATCTGGAGCTTTGCATCGTGCCCGAGACCCCTCAGGAAATTAGAGATCTAAGAGAGGCCATTGCTCGAAGCACAGTTGGCTGGTTAAAAACCTTTGCCTTAGAATGCAAGAAACTGAGCGCTAGAAGCGCCCAGACTTATGAAACCCTCGCAGAGACTCCAGAATTGCAGACATTGGAGGCACAACTCCAAGAAGCCAAGTAGCATGAAGACACGCTACAGGTGCAGATAAAGACTTTGACCTCGATCAAAATAATGAAGAGGTTCACAGAACAATGCACAGCCCAACAACAAGTACATGCGCTGCAAAGTAAAGTGATGGAAGTCTCCCAATGGCTTCAACCGATCCAAGAAAAGGCATGCCAACTATTCGTTGAACTTGAAAACCAGGAAGCTGAACTCGAACAGGTTGTCATCACTGTAAAACAATGTCTGGAAGGACTGCTCAATGACACAGTGATCCAGGAACTTACTGAGCAAGAGGTTGTCGCACTGCAGTAGGTCGAAGTAGCTTGAGGCATTCGAGGTGGAATTGAATAAACCTGAGTGACTCGAGACAAGTCACAGGTGAGTGTTGGGGTCTTGTTGTCCCTTGACCAAGTTTTGAAGTATACTTGGTCATATTTGACCATTTTGGGACTGTGACAGCTTGCCAAAGATGGAGCGCAACGCGAAGCAAGAAAGACCTATTTTTAGGTACCTTTTAGGGTTTTGGATTGATGTAAAGGGTAATGGATGTCATCATGTGGGTTTACCCACGTTTAGGCCCATTTTGTAATGTGTAAATAGATACTTAGGCAATGTAAGTAGGGGGGACAACTTAGTGCAAATGTATAGCTAAAGGCTTAATGTTATTATTTGGATCTGTGTGATCGGATGTGTATCAAAAAGTGGTCTGTGCATGATTGTAACGAGATCGGAATGCTAAGTGCAAGTTGGTGTGGTTTTGTGTTGAGTGCAACAAAGAAGGATCTAGCGAGCTGCACAGATATTTTGTCATGTGCGAAGTAAGGGTCATTGAAGCTCTTTGTTGTAACTGCTTGACCAAGATCTGTAGAAAAGCGGTAAGATCTGTAAGCTCTGTGCTCTAATAAAGGTAAGAATAGTACAAAGTTCTTAGATCTGGAAGCTTTGTGCTCTGTAGATAAGTGAAAAAAAAATTGTTTCTAGAACATGGATCTAGGTATGTTGATAGATTATGTCCTAGCTTAAAAACTAGGGAATTAATAGATGAAAGAAAGTTTGATTTGAATAGATATGATAAGTATAATGATAGATATGTTATACCTATGCATAGAAAGAATGTCTGGAATAACAAGTGGATGCAGAATCCTAGAAAGAAATTTTTGCAGGCCAGCCATTATGATCCTAGCGTGTAGTACAAGAAGAGTTGGGGATCATTGAGGAGAAAGAGAGCATTAACTCTTTGTTACAATTTCAAAAGACTAGGCCATCTTGCTAAGGAATGCCCTGGGAGAAACCCTAACTACCTCTGTTGTAAATCTATGGACCATGAAGTATTGGATTTCCCTAGAATGATGGCTAGACTTGAAAAACTGAATATGGAAAAAGAAAACTCTAAAGGAGATCAAGAGACTAAAATTATGGAAGAACCCCAGAAAGAATCAAAGATCATGTTACTGAAAATAAAAGAAACCCTAGATGATCATAAGGATGTCATTTTGTCAGAAATATTCAAAGAACAGGAGAAAATCGAAGTAAGAATAGGAGACTTCGACATTGACTATGCCCTGGATGAGGGAACACCGATGAATATTATGAAAGAAAGAACTTGGGAAACCCTAGGAAGGCCTTCTTTGGTCCCTTCACTAGGAACCATCGGATTATTTAAAGGCAAAATGGTAACCCTATGTAGCATAATTACCCAGATAGCTATGAATATCCATGGAACTTCGACAAAGGAAGAGTTCGAAGTCATTAGATTTATTAAGGACCGTTCCCCATTTCCAGCTTTTCTAGGAAAGATATGGATTGAAAAAGACCAGATCTGGAGGAAAGAAGAAAAGGAAGCCCTAGAATAGAAGAAGCAAGAACTCATGGAATTTATGACTAGAAGGATTTCCTACTTGATGGAGGAACAAGAGAATATATCTTCGATGTTAAACACTAGGAACCTGGATTTCGAATCTATAAGAGTGTTAGAGGAACCACAAAAGATCGAAATATCTAACCCATATGATGAAGGAGTATTACCCTTGGATCTGAGGAAAGATCCTAGGCAGCGCGAAGTGACTATGTCAAGAGAAGATAAGATTCAGAATGCAAAGAGGGTGACTGAGACTAAGCTCACTTGAAAAAAGGCTAGGAAGCTAAGTAAGAAGAGGGCCAAAATCAAAAAGCTACAGACGACTCCAGAAGGAACTTCGCAGAAGGAAACATCACAAGAATTGAGCTTCATCGAGATATCAGAACAGACACATCTGGCACTTCGCCATGGCGCAGTAATATAGTCATTGGACCGATATACCCATTCGACTTACGCCCCGAATGGGTTGAAAATAAATTATGGGTTCCCACTAGACCATTGAACAGCACCAGAATGGATAGAATAGAGTTAAGGCAGGCCCCACATCCGTTGGAAGCAGACCATTGCTAAGTTTTCCTACTTAGTCTGTCACGCCACGCACCTAGAATAATTTTTGCTAAGTGAGAATTTGAGCTTGAACCTTGAGATTACTTCACCCTGCGATCATTTCCTTGTTTCCTTACTGTTCATCGTAATCTCATATGTCATTTTCACACCTGAGCTAGTGGACCCAAGCTTGTATGTTGGATGAGCTCAGTGTTATTGAGAAAGTAGTTGAAGAAGTTTTGACTGACAAAAGGGCTGAGAGAGTCATATCAGAGAGAAGTATGTCTTCGGGTGTGCAAGCATCATTGTCAGGAGGATTCCAAGCTTCTCCCTCCACTGCTCGTGGTGTAGGACCTTCCAGAACCATGACCAAGACAAGAACAAAGCATAGAGATGATATTGCAAACGCCAAGCTATTCCGCGCATTTTTCCAGTTTACATCCCACCTTTGAGCGGTAAGATTAACCACGACAGTGTACCCAGAGAATTTGAGTACAAATTGATCACTGTGTATCTTCCGAAAGGAGTGTGGGCAGTACGTGCTGACTAGGATAAGCTCACAGCACTAAAATTCAGTGATTTTAACCTTGGAGATTGCAAAACCTATAGCATGTTGGTTCCGCATAAATACTTAACTAAGACCAAAGGCCGTAATCCTAAGATTGTCCCATAGTCCTAGACCTAGAACCTCACGTAGTCCACACTGCTCAACGTAATGAAGATCCCTCACTTCGGCAGACACCAGGAAGTCGACGCATGCATTAGGTTGTTGTTGTCTTGCTACCACGGTGGATTTTTATGGTTGAACCACCGCATTATTGTGGATCTAACTCTGATCAATCAGATCACAGGACTCAGCATGCAAGGCCCTGACCCATAGGAATTTTACCCAGGAAAGACCTATGACCGAGCACTAGCACATCGGATAAAGGAAACTTATGGCGATGTAGAGAAGTTCACGTGAGGCTACAAGGTAGCCTCCATCCAGAGCGGTGCAGTGTTCCTTTCATGTCAGTTGATCGTGAGCAAATTAGTTTGTAAAAACAAACCAACACAGGTGACTGGATTTGTAGTTGACCTCGCAGGGAAGTGCGTCGAGGGACTACAGATGAATTAGGCACAGTATCTCATCAACCAATTAGATATGGATGGCAGAGGAACGCAAGACCAAGGGTATGAGTTACACTTTATTTGGCTACTCATAATCATCGCTTTCATCGCTTGGGAGATACCAGAGGGAGCCACTTTCCCAGATATCAAACCTTTTGAATCACTAGCCACAAAGTTTTGTATGTTGTGGTACTCCAGCGACATGAAAAAGAAGTGGAAGTCTAATGTTGTCTTCCACACCTACTTCAACCAACTGAAAACTGCAATTTAGTCTACACCGTGAATCACCCCAAATGCACTTCATAGGTTTAGACCTTTGATGAAGTTTAGCATAGATTGCCAGTTCATCTACATTATAGCATGCAATGATGAACATAAACAACAGCTCCAATCCTACTACAAGCTGACAGAGGATGACTTGGAGGAGATCACCAAGGAATGGTCAGCAGACCTACTTGTTGCAACACACCTCGCATATATGTCCAACGAGGAAATCCATGAAGCTATGTCAGATACACCTGGGCCAAGCAGGACTAAGAAGGATGATGAGGTTGAAGATGTCCCTAGCACATCCATGAAGACTGCTTTGATCTCACCTATGCAGGGAGGTGATGGTGACGAGCTAGGCGGTACAGAAGTGGAGCAAAACAAAGGAGAAGTGACTCCACCAAGAGCGGAGGAGGATCCCTCCATGAAAAGAAAGATGACAACACCAAAACCCTCCTCCCAAAAGAAAGCTAAGGCTACTCGGACCACGCTTAAAACTACCCTTACCCCAGATGACTTTGACTTCTTAATTGTCGCGTTGAATGACATTTCACTCGAGCTTGCAGAAAATCAAGAATAAAAGAAGGAGGATCTCTTCAACCAAATCAAAGGTGAACTCAAAGAAGTGCAACATGCACTCCAGTCCATCCAAGCAGCATCTATAGCACCCTTGATAAGAGAAACATCAGGAACAGGCGATGAGCCCACACAGTTACACCAGATCGTTGATCAAGTAGAAGCTCGCCTTAGATGAGCTCAAGAATACACAGTGAAAGCCACCCAGGCTTTGATGCAAGCACAAACAACACTTCTAGAACAACAGAAGGAAGCAGAATGGGAAAATATTGCCCTGAAAGTGAAGTGGGATGAGGAAAAGGCATTGTTGCTAGCAGAGCAACTTGAAGTCCAGGAAAGGATTCACAAAGCACTGCACTCTGTGATAGTCATAGAGGTGAAGATGGAAGATCGTCTCCCACAGCAGGTGACCCAACTGGAAGAAGTAATCTAGCAACTCCAACAGCGCATCATGGATCTAGAGCTCTGCATCATGCCTGAGACCCCTCAGGAAATTAGAGATCTAAGAGAGGCCATTGCTCAAAGCATAGTTGGTCGGATAAAAACCTTTGCCTTGGAATGTAAGCAACTAAGTGCTAGAAGCACCCAGACTTATGAAACCCTCGCAGAGACTCCAGAATTGCAGACATTGGAGGCACAACTCCAAGAATCCAAGCAGCATGTAGACATGCTACAGGCGCAGATAAATACTTTGACCCTGGTCGAAAGAATGAAGAAGTTCGCATAACAACGCACAGCCAAAAAATAGGGACATGCACTATAAAGTAAAGTGATGGAAGTCTCCCAATGGCTTCAACTGATCCAAGAAAAGGCATTCCAACTGTACGCTAAACTTGAAAACCAGGAAGTTGAACTCGAACAGGTTGTCATCACTGCAGAACAATGACTGGAAGGACCACTCAATGACACAGTGATCCAGGAACTTACTGAGCAAGAGGTTGTTGCATTGTAGCAAGTCAAAGAAACTCGAGCCAAGCTTGAGGCATTCGAGGTGGAATTGAATAGACCTGAGTGACTCAGGACGAGTCACAGGTGTGTGTTGGGGGCCTATTGGCCCTTGACCAATTTTTGAAGTATACTTGGTCATATTTGATCATTTTGGGACTACGACAACTTGCCAAAGACGGAGCACAATGAGAAGAAAGAAAGACCTATTTTTAGGTACCTTTTAGGGTTTTTGGATTGATGTAAAGGGAAATGGATGTCATCCCGTGGGTTTACCCACGTTTAGGCCCATTTTGTAATGTATAAATAGATACTTAGGCAATGTAAGTAGGGAGGACAACTTAGTGCAAATGTATAGATAAAGGCTTAGTTCTAGTAGATGGATCTGTGTGATCGGATGTGTATTGCAAAGTGATATGTGCATGATTGTAAGGAGATCAGAATGCTAAGTGCAATTTGTTGTGGTTTTGTGCTGAGTGCAAGGAAGAAGGATCTAGCGAGCTGCACAGATCTTCTGTCCTGTGCGAAGTAAGGGTCATTGAAGCTCTATGTTGTAACTGCTTGACCAAGATAATATAAAGAATAATACTTTATGGGCGTAGCCCCAGGGTGGGGGTGAACCACGGTAACTCTGTGTAATGTGCTATGTGCTTTGACCTAAGTGTTGTTTCCTTTTGGCTAAGTGCTTACTGTGATTAATTATATCTAGTTATGCTCTGTGCTTACGATATAAGAATGAATGTTAGATCTGATATATAATATGTTTAGTGCTTGATCTGTTGAATCTAATCTATGTTTTGTGGTTAAGTACTGAATCATCTTTAGTCTAAGTATTCACCGTGATGCTTTGTTCCATCTACGAAGTACCATAAGGGTTAAATATAGATGAATGATCTATGCTAAGTGCCTTGTAATAGATATAATCACAGATCAGTGTCCCATCTAAGGTTTCAGACACTTGAGTCCTGAAACCACCCCTGCCTCTACCTCGGGTGAGACTTCATATGCTTCGCAGGTGTTGTGGAAAGGGTCGGTAGTTAGGATTTTGTTGGTTCACTCTTGAGCGTTGAACCCTGGGTCTTCCCCTGTGCCAACAGTAACCATTCATGATGACTGACTTGGAATTGATGATCAACCCAATGTTTATCATGCCTAGCCTTGTATTTGGATTGGATCTTCTCCAATTGTTTATGTACTGCTTAATGTACCTTGTGTATCCTCTGAATGAACTTTTTATCTTTATTTGCATCATCATGTCCATTATCTTTGTTTGCTTCTCCAAAAGAAACATCCATAGGTGATTTAGGAAAGTACCCCAAACACACTTCAAAAGGAATTCTATGAGTAGAAGAATTCATGGCATGATTATAATCATGTTGTACATAGGGAAAATGTTCATCCCACAACTTAGGATGTTTGTTGTAGTATCCTCGAAGTAGATGTACCATTGTTCTATTTACCACCTTTGTATGTCCATCTGGATGCAGACAAAAATTCATGCTCTTCTTTAAATTAGTGTCCATTAGCTCCCATAAATGAGACCAAAAATTTCCCAAAAAGCGAGAGTCTTGATCTAATATAATAGATGTAGGCAGCCCAAAATGAACCCAAACATTAGCAAAGAACATATGTGTTTTTTGTTCAGTTGTGACTTGTTTCTTGCATGGCATTAAAATACACATCTTACTTAATCTATCCACAACAACATATAAATAATCATGACATGTCATGGACATCAACAAACCTCCAACAAAATCCATAGAGATACTTTCCCATGGCTGAGAAGGCATTGGAAGTGGTGTATATAATCCCAACTTTGTGGTGTTAGGTTTATTTGTGGCACACATTACACACCCTTTTATATACTTGGAAATTGTCTCACTCATCCGAGGCCAATAACAATATCTATGTAACTATGTTATTGTATTACTAACCCCAAAATGACCAGAAATGAGAGATGTATGAGGTTCTCTAATTACATTTACTCTTTCATCTCTAGGTATACAAAGTTTTCCAAGATGATACAATAAATTTTCATGCACATGGTAATATAACTATTGATTTCCATGAATCAAATCCATATATACAACTTTAAAATCATCATCCCTTGTATATTGTTCAACATAACTTTCATGAGCTAAGGGATTATACCTTAGTATTGTAGATGCATTCATCACTGGTCTTGACAACATATATGCAACCTTGTTATGAATACCTTTCTTATACTTGATTGTCAATTGAAATTGTTGTATGAAACCCATCCACATAAAATGTTGTGGTTTGTAACTGCAAATATTGTAATGGTTGATGATCTGTATGAACTATTGTCTTCTTTCCCATTAAATAATTTTTCCACTTCTTCACACTTTGTACCAACACATACAATTCCTTATCATATGTTGGATATTTAATTACTTCTTGAGTAAAAGTTTCATAATGATAACATATAGGTTTACCTTGTTGCATCAAGACTAGTCCCATGGCATATCCACCTACATCAGTTTGAATCTCAAATGGCTATCATATATCTGGTAGAGCCAAAATTGGTGCGATGCTTATCTTTTCATTCAATGTCTCAAAGAATTTTTGTTGTTTTCCTCCACATTGAAATACTTTTTTTACACTTGTTAATGCATGTAGAGGAGTTGCTATCAAAGAAAAATTAGCAATGAATTTCCTCTAGTATTTTACGGCTCCTAAGAAGCTTTTGAATTATGTGGCAGTGGTTGGCTTGGTCCATTTCACAATAAATTATGCTTTTATAGGATCTATATTTAGTTGACCATTCCCTACAATGTAACCTAAATATACCAAAGAAGTTTTTCCAAATTCACATTTAGACAACTTGATATACATCTTCTCCTTTTTCAAGAGTTCAAACACTATCATGACATGCATTATATGATCTTCCCATCTTTTACTAAAGATCAAAATATCATTTAAGTATACAATGACAAATTCATTTATGTAAGGCCTGAACACATCATTCATTACCCTCATAAATGTTGCAGGTGCATTTCATAAGCCAAATGGAATAACTAACCATTCAAACAACCCCTACTTTGTCTTGAAAACAGTTTTCCATATATCACTTTCTACAATTTTGATCTGATGGTAACCACTTCTCAAATATAGCTTAGTGAAATAGACAACATTCTTTAACTAATCCAATAAATCATCAATCCTAGGAAGAGGATATTTTTTCTTTACCATAATCTTGTTCAGTGCTCGAAATTCAATACACATCCTCCACGTACCATATTTATTCAGAACTAATACAATAGGAGATCCACACGAAGAGGAACGTGGCCTTATGATTCCCTTATTGATAAACTCTCGAACTTGCTTCTTTATATCTATATTCACTATCACTGATGACCTATACATACGAATGTTAGGAAGAGGAGCATCTTGCAAATAGATTTCATGTCGAGCCCCCCTCTTAGGAGGAAACCCTGTAGGTTTCCGAAATAATTCATCATAGTTAGATATGATTTTGACCAACTCTTGTTGATGATCTGGATCACAACCTAATAAAGCATTGGATATCTTTTCGTATTGTTGTTTCACTATCATGAGAACAAAATATTTACTTGCATTCATGAGTCCCTTCATTTTTCTTGTGTTCACTAAAGAAACATTAGTTTTAATATGATGAGATCTGACTATAAAAGGTGGTATTTATTCTCCTCACTATAAAATAGATCTTTTTTGTCAAATATATATGAACTACCCGAGAAAATGTTACAAATTTTAAGAGGTGCAATAGCTAACTCAACCTCATCAAAGAACTTGGATGTAATTGCAAATTTGATATTACACTACTTCTTTACCTGCAACTTAGCATCTTCACACACCAAACCTAATGGATATGGTTTTTTATGAGGTGTCAACTTCAAACCCAACTTCTTAACAATTTCTTCAGATATTAAGTTAACTTGAGATCCATTGTCAAACAAAGTATCTATCTTTGTATGCTTGACTATAACCCTGACATGAAAAATCTCGTTTTTTTTCTTTTGATTAATAACACTTTCCAATTTAGCAGATTGAACTGGAGAATTAGTAGTAGATATACCTTTTCTTCCTATTTCCATGATCTTAGATTCATCTCCTAAATCTTATCCCAGATCCTATCGAGTTGATGAAGTAGTCTTATGCTTCCCTTTAGCCTGGAACTTCTTTGGTTGTAATTTTGGATGCAACTTTCAACATTGTGCTTCCTCATGCCCATTTCTCTTACAGTGGGAACATGTAGGTTTTTATTCAACTTTATTTACAGTAGTTGACTTCTTACTCTTACATTTTCCTTTTGGTTTCTTTTTGAACTTGTGTGGATTCTTATCTTCAATCACATGATTCCCCTTACTAGCCTCCATATGAGTAGCTTAGACTAATACTTCATCAATGTTAATAGGGTTAAACATCAATATATTGTGTCTAAGATATGGGTGCATGCCACTAATATAATTTAGAAGAGTTTAGCGAGTATATAACGGAATTCCTAAATATAATGTTTTATTTTTAAATTCTTGTGTATATACTTGGATATTTTTCCCCTTGCCTTGTCTGAGATGTTTCCATTCCATAATTGTTGCTTGCACATAAGCCAATGGATAAAATTGTTTTCTAATTGCAGTAGTAAATTCATCCCAAGAAGAAATTAGTGTACCATGTTGAATGAGATAAACTTGTTTCTTACTCTTCCACCATATCAAGGTTGTACCACCCAAACAAAGAGTATCCAATTGTATCTTTGCAGTGCCGTCCACGATGTTTTGCACCCTGCAATATACCTATATCTACCTGATCCAATTGTCTAACTTTTCACATTCAATTCTCCATCATATATTGGAAATTCAAACTTGACATCCAATTTTAATAAAGGAAAATTATGATCATGAGGAGTCTTCTTAGTGGACATCTTCTTATGTGAATAATGTTCACATGGAGATGATGAAGATGGTGAGGGTGGTTTTGAAGGTCCATCTCCTTCACCTCCTCCTTCATATTTAACTGGTTCAATTTTATCCAATGTATATTCTTCCTTGGCCTTCTTTCGACCCTCATACATTTCTTATACCATGGATTTCATTAAATTAAAAGCCTCAAAGAAATCATCTTCAGAGTCATAAGGACCCAATTTTCTTGGCGAGGTCATCTCTGTTCTTCAAGTAAAGCTTCTTGAACCAATATTTGGATTCTAACTTTCAAGTTTGTCTTATCCTCTCTTAGATTTGGACCGTGTAAGCATTCACTTGCAACCACTTGTCAAAATCAGGATCTGATACCAACTTGATCTGAAAATTCATTAGATGCTAATTAGTATTTAATTCACATAAACATCTAACTTGATTTTGAAATAATAATGATCATTTGATTGATTACAAAATACATGTGAAATTACTTATCTATCCAAATTCACATTGATGGTAAGCAACTCGCAAATAATTGAGTGAAATAGATCAACAATAATATTCCAGATACACAAGTTTGTTAACGGAGTTCACCCAATTTGGGATACATCTACAGGTCTGCTTCCAATTGAGAACTCGTTATTAATGCTCAAATGCTTGTGTTTTACAATGAACTTTTTACATGTTTCTCAAACTCATAAACATAGTACACCATCGAATTCCTTGCGAAATTTCAAGAAAAATGAGTATAAACTTCATAAAATTCCATTGAGGAACCTCTTGGAACACATTACGGTGCAATGACCAAGTCTTGATACCTCTTTGGCATGAACTTCGAGACTAAGCTGTACTCTGCAATGTGTGTCTCTTGTCGCCTCAATCTGCATGACCATTAAATAGTCTGTGGGCCCTAACCTTCGTATGAAACTTAAGGTAGACATTAAATATATATTGTTGGAGTCATATAACAAAAAGTGCCTTTAACGCATTTGGTTAAAACATTGGAATAATATATGGCGGGCCTCGGGGTCAAACCTTTTCGACCATGCCATATATTATGGTTTTTGTTGAAATTTTATATTGAATATACTATGGTATTAAACCATAGTTCAACACCCCATGCGAAGGTTTAAATGTGGTTATATATAATATAGTTTAAAACATACCCCCACGGATATATGACTTGCATTTATAACAACCATGGGATATAATATATACTATGGGTCGAGGGCTAAGCCCTCAGCCCTTTGTCTGCCAATTATAATAGTTAACAACTTTAAATACATATGGCACCATATATGGTTAAGCCACAAATGTGTGGTGTATTGGTGAGGTCATTGGAATATTGTGTGAGAGACCCAGGTTCGATCCTCCAGGTTCTCAACCAAATTTTAAATAACCTTATCCATAGTAGACAAATGGGAGGTTTCCACGTGGCAACCTCCTCATTGTTCCATCATTACCATGTGTCAACATATAATTAGTTCACTTGTAGGTACATATCCCATGTCACTTTTCGCAGTCAGGCATACGGTGTGCCAAGTGGTGCTCCATGGTGTTTCCACATCAGCACCATACTTCATGTACGATCATGCCACATGTCACCCTTTCAGTGGTGACACATGTCACCTTGATCTTTTGACTTTGACTTTTTACCTTGTTTGACCTAAACTTTGACGAGTCATAAATTTTGCATACGAACTCCATTTGAGGATATTTTTACATCATTTGAAATCTATCGGTGATCTCTACGAATGAATTCCTTTTCGAGAACATTTGAGACGATCAAATTTTGAGCATTTATAGATCCTTCTAGACCTTTGTGATCGTTTTGAATCTTCATGGACCTATGTGAGCATTTCAGATCCTCCTGGATCATTTTTTGAATATGAAAAGTATAATGGAGGTGATGTTTTCTTAGTATATGGCTCAACAACCCAATTATAGTACATGGAGGGGTCAAGTTGTTGCTCAAATATGGAAGGAATAGAACTATCCCTAATGATCCACACATTATAAATCTTTCCAAAAACCTAATATATGTAAGTAAGATGGGTGATGCAAGTGTGCATACGGTATTTGAAAAGGACACATGCATGGTGGTTTGAGGAGTAATGGTGTTGATGAGGGGAGTTTTAATTGTAACTCTATACAAGTTATTGGGAAGCACTATTAATGATGGGTGTAATATTTCTATTATTTCTAAGGGTTGCAATGAATAATACATGACCCCAACTATCCCACCAATGTTATGGCATCAAAGTTTGGGACATAAAGGAGAGAAGGGCATTTGAGCATTATATGGTAAAGGTATGGTTGAAGCTATGTCTAATTTATCATTAGATTTTGATTTCTATAAACATTGTATATATGGTAAAAAAAATCAAGTGATATTCCCATCTAATGCTACAAGAGAAAAATGAATCCTGGAGTTAATACATATTGATGTGTTTGTACATATGTGTGTTCCATCACTAGGTAAATCTAGGTATTATATTTCGTTCATAGATGATTTCTCAAGGAACACGTGGGTCTATTTCATCATAAATAAATCTAAGTTTTTTAGTAAATTTAAATAATTTAAGGCTCTTGTAGTGAACCAAATGAAGAATAAAATAAAGGTGTTGAGGATAGATAATGGTGGAGATTTATACATAAATGAGTTATAGGAGCTACGTAAGAAGTGTGGAACAAGGCAAAAGACTACTCCTTACACACCTCAACTAAATGGAGTTGTATAAAAACAATATGTTTATGTAAAAGGAAAGAAGTATGCTCAGTGATGCAGGGTTATCATAGGAACTCTAAGCAAAGGCAATGGATATTGCATGTTACTTGGTAAATCATTCACCTACATCATCAATAGTTGACAAAACGTTGCATGAGATATGCACTAGTAAAATACCTCTCTTAAACATCTCAAATTTATTGGTTGGGATTATTATGTTCATGTTCCAAGGGAAAATAGGAGTAAGAGAGATAATAAAGTTGAGAAATGTATCTTTATTAGTCATAAATATGGTACAAAAGGTTATAAAGTTTGGAACCTTGTAATAAATAATATTGTTTATATCCAGGATGTTCTATTTAGAGAGGTTAAATTTATTCCCAAATAGGAAGTCCAAACAAAAAATAATAACCAAACAAAATGGAGCTTAGACTCTATCCTTAAGGAGAACAATTTGGGAAAGAAAGCAACCAAAAAGGTATACCCCACCTAGTTTTTATTCTATTTGTGTTCTATATATTGTTTATTATGATCCTAGAGTTGTTAGAGAGGTAGTGGATTCAGATGATATAAACTCTGGAAGAAGGCCATGGTCACAAGAAGTGGATTCCTTGGATAAAAATTAGACTTGGGATCTAGTTGAATTTCCATCTAGAAGAAAACCTATTGGTATCAAATAGGTGTTTAAAATAAGTTGAATGAAAAAGGTAAGGTGGAGAAGTAAAAATCTCACCTAGTAGCAAAGGGATAATCCCAAGTGGAGGAAATTGATTTTGGTGAGATTGTTCTCCTATTGCTAATTTAACTTCTATTAGATTTATTTTGTCTATAATTTTTTTTTTAACTTGGAGTAGAGTATATAGATGTAAAGACAGCATTCTTAAATGGGGATATTGAAGAAGAATATACATGAAACAAATAGAAGTTTTTTCAATAAAGGGAAAGGACTTGGTTTGCAAGATAAAGAATTCTATGTTTAAGAAAGTCTTCAAGAATGTGGTATCCAAATTTTGATACTTGTATATTGGGACTTAGTTTCTCAAGAATAAAAGTTGAACACTATGTATTCCAATCAGGTTGGTAACCATTTTATTTTTTTGTTCTTGTATCTTGATGATATGTTGTTGATTGTAAACAAAAAGGAAATCATCAAGGATGTCAAAGATCAGTCATCTTCTAAATTTGATATGAAATATATTGGTGCTACAAATTTTATTTTGGGAATGGAAATTAAAATAGATGAGGAAAATATGAAACTCTCATTGAATCAAAAGAACTATGTTGAGACAATATTGCAAAGGTTTAATATGAAAGAATGTAAATCAATAAAGGTCCATATTATTATAGGTGTAAAGTTATCTACAGATCAGTTCCTCAATACATAAGAAGAGGAGGAGGACATATCTTGAGTTTCCTATGAAAG
>ML786402.1:372707-384110 GCA_009831015.1 Picea engelmannii | reverse complement strand
ATAGATCAAGCTATGAATCATCAATGATGTACAACATGATCACCTCATCAACTCACCAACCACATGTCCCAATGTGTAGCCCATCCATATGCTAAATGCATGCATCAAGATTTCCAACAAGTAAGCTTCCAATACATCATCAAAATATATCACATAACCAAGGTGTCATAACTTCACTATCATAACCACCATTGTTCTTCAACATAAAATGCATCAACCCATACTCATGGGTTAGTGCCATGCACCGAAGATTTTATTTTACATCATCACCTTACATAATCCAATATAGAATCATGAAAACCTGTAGCAAACAATGTCAGGACCTGCAATAAACCATGACAGACCCTGTATCACAGATTTATACCATCACATCAAACTGCAATCCCTGTGCATATCCCTTTTCCTTAGGCTTCACCACATATACGGGACCTACTGCATAGACAACTCGTGTATGTACACGACCTATACAAGGTCTTCCTGCGTATGTACGTGACTGATACCACTGTCACTCGCATATGCCTCAATAGATGACATTTTTGAACTTCCCTTCAATCTTTCATTTTGTTCTAGCTGCTTTGTCTTCTTCACCCAGTTCTGTAGATGTCCCTGCTCCTCAGAACTTGAGCTTCGAGCATCCATATTTTCAAAGATGTCTCCCTTTCTTACTTCATTCCTTCTTCTAGCCATGCTATTTGAAGTCCTCATCATAGACTTTCTTCTTGTGTTCCAGTACTCCTGGGATTTGTGGCTAAATCCACTATAGCTGTAGCATCTCATGGTGTTACAGTGAACAAAAATGTGTCATACTTGATCACATTTCCAAAACCTTATGGTGTTATGAAATATTCCATTATATCTTCTTTCATAAGATCTACATTCAAAAGATTTGGGACCATATTCACTACATGAATAACAATGACCATGAAAAATACTTTCATACCTTTGCTTTGGTGTCCCAAAGATAGTTTCTTGATGTCTTCCTTGCTTTGTTCTTTTGAAATTTTCCTTGCCTTGTGTAGATGGTTGCTTTTAAACATTGTTTTCCTTCTTTGATGGACTTACCTCATACTTCTTTGATGGACTTATCTCATGCTTCTTTGAGGTGCTTGCTTCATCATGTGTAGCTTCTTCTTTTTATCCAAGTCCTGATTTATCACATTGTGATCTTTGACTTTCCAATATCTCATCCAAGATTTGTGAGCTATTAAAGAATTTTTTTGACTTCTCTACCTTCTTTCTAAGGTCAAAAACTTCATCTTCTAACTTATCACATGACTCTTCCTTTTCATTAATTTGATTCTTCAAAAGTTCTTCTACTCTTTTGGCTTCTTCAATTTGGGTCTTGAGATGAATAATAGTTTAAAAACTTTTGCTAATCTCATCATCTACCTTCATATCTTCTTTTTCATTCTTTAGTCTTGTGATCTCTTCTTCATTTTCTTCTAATTGAGTCTTATTTATCTCTTCTTGTTCCTTGAGCATTCCCTTTAACTTCAAGACGTGCCTTTGACTTCTCCTAAGAAACTTATTAGTATTATCCAAAAGATAGTTATAGTGTGTATAAAAATGATCACTTCTATATCTATATAAACCCTCTTCAACTTCTTTTTGAAGTTCTAATAGATCTTCTTCTATTCTTTCCATGGGATAATTTCCATAAAACTTTACACAAACTGTTTCTAGATCATCTTCTTCACTTGAGAAAAATTCAACATCATCACATTTTGAATCATTGCAGTGAAGAGTCTTTGGAGATTCTTTACCTTTATTTGAAGTATCTTTAAGATCTTCCTTTTTTCCAACATCATCACTTGATTCTTTGTCTTAATTGGAAATATTTTCAAGATCACATCTAGAAATAATACAATCAAGTATTTTTGGAGATTCTTTACCTTTGATAATCTTGATGGAGTGGTCTTCAATATATTCCTTCTCCTTCTTGCTTTGATATGTCTCCTCTAGCTTTAGCCATAGATCCTTGGCGGAAGTGAATTGTTCCATGCTTTCTTTGATAGGGCTTGAGAGTCCACTAAGAATGGTCTTGAGAGCCAATGAATCATTCTTCTTTCCGTCCCTTTGAGATGCAAACTTTGACTTTTTCTTCAACGGAACTGATCCACCAATGGCTGTTGTTATAACCCTAAATTGCACCACACATGCTTACCTGGCATCAGGCCATCTCATATCCCTTCTTTGCCAAAGAACTGTTGAACAACTCTTTGAAAATCCTCTTTTATAAGGGCCCACGTGCCCTACTCCATTATTGCACGCGTGTACACGCTGGCTGACCCAAAATAGCCTGCATGGACCGAAAAAAGCATGAAAAAAGGAAAGTTTCCGACGGAACACAAAAGATATGGGTGAGTTAACTGAAACTCCTGGCCATGCATGGCCGAGAGTTCATCCAAATAACTAGCTACTTCTAGCCTATAAAAGAAGGGGTAGGGGTCCCATTTGGAGGAGGAAAAATATAGCAAAGAAACTCTGCCCATTTGCGTATTCCCATTGTCCCAACCCTTTAGCCTTTCCTGATGCCAAAGGAGATACAAAGGAAAGCAGTTGGAGGATAGTAGAAGAGGAGCCCAGGATCAGGTTCGTGGAGCGGTGGCCGGTCTCAACTTTTGTAAGTTGACTCATTCAAAGTAATAAAGAAAATGCTTTCCCTGTCCCAATTCACGAACTTTTTATAGTTTGATTAGTATCTATTTGGATTTCTAACCCATTAGTATATAAGTAGGGTGCATGCGTAGTTGTTTCTTGTCTTATATGTAGGTCAGCTTTGGAAGGAGTATTGCAAACAAGTAATCAAGTACAATGGAGGATCGACATCAAACGTCGGGAATGAGGTAGGTTGATCTTTCTATGCATTTACTAAGAAAAGGGGATTTAAATCTAGGGATGAAGGTAGAAAGTAGTTTTTCTTCGGTAATATCTGCATGCAAATTCTGAACTCTATTTGCTAGTTCGTAGGGAGATTTTCCCCACAACAGAATTGGCGACCATACTAGGGATACTCTCTAGGGTTCTTGAAATTTTATTTAGTTTTTGGGTAGTTTTAATGACTAGTTTTTCTTGCCTTTTTTTTCTTTTAGTTTCTGTAAGGTCTGAGCTAGTAGGGAGTCTGGTTTTCCATATCATCTTTCCCTGTCTTTTTCTTGACTGAGTTTTTTGGAACCCACAGAGGTACACGCGACCTGCATAAAGTCTGCATGCGTGTACCCGTGCCCTACTCTCTTACAGCCTGCGTGTGAACGCTATCTGAAGAAGTAGCAGTAGCGTGTAGAGTTCAGAGAACTTTTGGGGCAGTCATCCTCTTCCCTATCAGAATCACACATTCTCAGGGGGTTTTTTGGAATTCTGTCTGAGTCTTGGTTGTTTGCAGTCCTATCTCAAATTGTTTTTTCTTTATCATTTTTCCTTACATTATTTGTTTTTCTTTTAAAAAGAGTGTCCAAGCCTTTCAAGGGATCCTGGTTATCAATATCAATGGTCTCTTCCTGGTTTGGTCTGTCTGTTTTCATTTTTTCTCAGAGTTTAGATATACACGTGGCCTGTACAAGGTCAGCCTGTGTGTACACGCCCTCTGTATCTATCCAGCGTGCGTTCGCAGGCGTGCTATTAGATTAACAGTCACGTGCTTGTACATGATACTTTTTGTTGAGGGTAAGGCAGTCATCCTTTCCCTTGATAAGAATTATTCCTCTCAGGTGTTTGAATCTCTGTCTGAATAGTCAGTAGCTTAGGACTAATCTTACCCTTAGCTTGCCTTTTCTCATTTAAAAAAAAATTGTCATAAAAATAAAAGAATTTTTAAGGTTTTTAGACAAGTGTGAGAGTTATTTAAAAAAAATAAAAATTTGCTAGTGTGTGATTTTTGACCTGATTTTTTGCGATCTGCGATTAGGCCAGAATTGTTTTTCTTGGTTTTTGCTTGTTGGTATTTTTCCTTTTTTCTTTATCAAGCATTCAAATAAAAAAAAACGAAAATCTCTTTTCATTTTCTTATTTGGTTGAAGAGTGTGTTTCTGCATTATTAGCCAGGGAAAAGTCATTTATTTCATAAGTTTTTGCAGTGTACTTAGATCATAAGTAGCTTGTAGTCAAGTGGAATTTCTTTTGAGTTTGCTGTCCAAAATCTTAGAAAATAAAAAATATTTATTTCGAAAAGTTGTTGAATTTTGCATTAAGTAAAAGTTTTGTTTCCAGCTTTTTTATTCATTTTTTGCTTTCATCTTTTACACATCATCAGTTTCACTTTCATACCCCTTGACGTAAGACAAATCCATAAAAGTAACGCTAAATTTAAAATCTACTAGACTTTTATGTTTGTAGGGTTCACCAACTAGTTCAGGATTAGGGCCTTAGATTAGGTTGGAGAGGAAACTCTTCAAGGCCATTTAAAATCAAACATTGGAGTCTGAGTTAGGGAGTGTCTAAGTCCAGTGTTGTGAAAGTTATCTGGGACCCCCCTCTAACAAAGGGGATAAACATGAGGTTGCGTGCRGAAAGGTAGTGGAGATAACCCCTCYAAAGCTGGACTAATCGTAGTGGAGAACACATATAGAGGGCTTGTTTGGGGATTTCGTCATTTGCATTTTCCACAGGGCTTCGTGGGTMTCAAATCCGTTTGAGGTCCTCAGTTGTCTTCCAGACCATTTTCTCTCGATACCCTTGACAGGTTTCGGGCTCGATACCCTGCTCATTGTGGTCTACYCRAATTTTGACTGTACYCGCCTGGTGACTGTTCGCGCACTGGMAACCTAGTTGCCAATCTTTTTTAGGGACATACACATGTGACTGTGGGGGTATACCGCAGTACCTAGGATAGACATTGGGCCACGCTTTGCAGAGTATACCCAGAGGGTGCTTCCGTGTTCRAGTTGCACTTGCACTGGTAAGTTKCTCTAGTGTTGGTTGTTGTAACTGTTCTTCCAATTAATTTAGTGTTTGCATGTCTTATCTTCTAGGGATTCTTTTTTAGTGTGTGTTACTTTTGAACATTTAGACTACCTTAGAGTGTCTTGGATATTCTCACACAGTAAAKGATCCTGAGCTCTGTTGGTCACGAATGCTTCTTGGCCTGCCACCRGTTACACTGGAGCCACCCCTGCCACCATTAAGGTGAAAGCTAGACCAACACGRGTATTTTGAAGCGACCGGGTTACAAGCCATTGTGCCCGACCAAACCCTAGAGGAATCAACTATTTTGGACCTTGAAGCAACTTCTCTTGGCCTGGTTGAAACCCCAACCACTGATTTCTTGGCACCTTTCATCATACCAATTAAATCTTACGAGCGCCAGACAGTGTTGCACACAACAATGGAAACAAATGTTGCTACCCCTTCTGGGAATTCTTCAATTCCCACCACGGTTGTCACCACAGGAGAGATTTCATCTCCTAACCCATCGTCGTCAGTCCGAGCCACCATGGTCTCGACCGCAACTACTTCACATAGTGGTCTGATCCCATCTTTGGTGGTGGCCATAACCCCTTTCACACCAAGTGTGACAGACCCTCTGTTCTCATACGGGATGCCTAGTTCGGGTACAAGTCCTGTACTTTCTTACTCCACTTTACAAACTTTAGGTCTGGGGGCAAGGAGCTCTAGCGCTCCTCTACAAGGTCACATGGGGGGTGCTCCTACTCATTTTAACTCTTTCCCTTATGGAGTAGGTCATATTCCTCCTTCGTCCCCTTCACTCGGTGACTCGCATTAGCAATCCGTCAGGCAACCTACACACAATAGTTTATTTGGAGAAAGGAGTCAAGGACTACCTTCGCATAGTATGTCGGTCGGTTTGAAACCATTTTATTTGAACAGAACGTTTGGTAACAACGCCTTCTCATCAAATACTTTCCCAATTGGGGGCAATCCCATTTTTGGACAATCGAATCCTACGCAGGGTACCATTCCTGCATAGGGGGAAAACCTAGGAACTTCTTCCGCTTTAGGGCCTCGGAATTCTTGGCAGGGCTCTGTTCCCTCATCCGGAATGCTGATCTGGGGTAATTCTTTCCACAATCAATGGTACCCTGGACAAACTACTATGCCTATCCCCACGGGACTGGCATGGGGTAATCCCTCCCAAAGTCCTTCAAATATAATGCATGCCCAACAGTCTATGTCCTATTTGGGAAATCAACCGATGATGTCTCCACATATGCAAAATCCATACGCTGGCCAGGGTCATGGTTTCTACCAAAATCTGGGCCAACATCCAAACTTTTCCTGGCAACCTGGTGCTAGTCAAACTCTAGGCCCCTTTTTCCCAGGTTATCACCAACAACCCAAACTACCTTTCCTGGTGACTTTACACTTGCCAGATTTGACAAGGTTATTGAATGACCCTATTTTTCACGATCCACGTTGGCCTCCTATGCTGACGAAGTTGCCTTCAGACATTCCAAAGTTCGAAGCCAAGCCTAACAAATATCTAGGAGATCATGTGACTACCTTCCATCTTTGGTGCTCATCTAACTCATTGAAAGATGACTCCATACAGTTGCGATTGTTTCAACGTATTCTCATTGGGAGTGCTGTGAAATGGTACATTGAGCTTGATCGCTCAAGATACTCTTCTTTTGGCGAACTAGCGATGACTTTCCTAAACCATTTCCAGTTACTTGTGAGATACGACGCTGGCACAGAGCTGCTCGCCAATTTCGAACAGACAACAACGGACCATAACTCTGATCACATCCGAGAATGGAGACGCCGAAAGAGTTTAATCAAGGTACCAGTCCCACCATCATTCCTGCTTGAGTGGTTCCTTAAGTCTTTGGCCCCACAGTTATCCAAAGACATTGCGATGTGAGGAGTTTTCTCCGAAGAAGATGCCATCATGAGGGCTCAACAATTTGAGCTCATCTATTCTCAGTTCAGTTTATTATACAACATCTTGAGAGATGTGCCACGTTCAATACTGGATAAAACTAGATAGAGAGCTGGACCACATGTCGATGCTATTGTTGGTTCAGCACAAACAAAGCCCGCTGAGCAATTGACGAAGCAGTTGTAGCAGTTATCTATACAACACACAACGGCCAACCAAACTACTACTTTGGCTACTCCCCCCTACCAAAGTGTCGGAAGTACACACAGTGCAGTTGACTAACCCAAAGGCCACTTAGTAGCCTGAAGGGAAGAAAAAACAACAAAAGAAGGGTAAGGGGGATAAAAAACCCAACGATAATGCTGGTGGGGACAACACTAAAAAATAGAAGGTGAGGTATCCATGCAACTTGTGATCGGAAGACCACCCGACCCATCTATTTCCTCGACTTGCAGAGGCCCAAAAATTTGTCACACAACAACAACAGGCAGTGTTGACTAATCCATTTCAACATGGCCAAAATCTAACTCAAGCCTCTGCAAGCATAGAAGTGGGCAGCCAAGAACCCTGTATGCCTCCGAACAACCCCGCATCCGCGAACGTATATATGGTTAGGGGTGATGCTTTTATATTGACTAGAGCGCACGACTATAGTAAACCAAGTGCTTCTGAGAAGGGTAAAGAAGCTGATCTCCCATCTCTTCCTCTACAGATTGAGAAGATGTTGGGAGAAACAATGAAACACATTCCAAAAGGTGCATTTAAAAAAACTTCTCATAACCCAAATGCAAGGGCCGCCCAGAACTACTCTGTGGTGGAGGATTTATCACAAACCCCTTGTGCGATGTATGCTTTGGAGGTCCTCCAAAGCTGCCCTTCTCAGAGGAAAGCTTTGTTAATCACTTTAGGCTCTACTGAGACTTGTAATCCGGGTATTATCATGTTGGATACAACCGACTTGAAACCTCGTCTTCCTTACCACGTATCATTTCAGATAGTAGTGGATTATCCCATGAAACCTTTTACTTGAAATATATTCCACACGGTGGTTGATGAGGGTGCCTCGACAAGCATTATGTCATTGGCATGTTGGAAGGCCATTGGCCAGCTCATTTTTTCTCCATCACTTACTCTCCTCACTGCTTTCGATGGTCATTCGTTTTGACCACATGGCATCATTCCTTATTTCCCAGTACAGTTAGGAGGGAAGACCATGTGTGTCGAAGTAGAGGTAATCAATGCTCCCCTCGACTATAACCTCTTGTTAGGAAGGAGTTGGACTTATGCTATGCAAGATGTGGTTGCTACAGTTTTCTGGGTCTTGTTGTTTCCACATGAGGGTCGGATAGTGACCATCGATCAATTGTCTTTCTCCATACCTGACCCTGCTTTGGGGGCATCCATGGTCCCAATGATTGATAATCCTCAACCAGGTGTCATTAACGTAGGAGTTGGTTTGTTCCCATCCTTGATGGGTACCTTCGATTACCTGCCCCCTCACAAAGACATTAAATTTATATCCAATCACCCTTAGGTTGAGATTTTTCAATTTTCGTCATTCCGCACGACTTACTTCGAGGATCCTTGGATACTTCCTTCCCCATCGGTCCCGATGGACGAGACAGGGAACCCGGGCATGTCCATGCCCTTGTCTGTAGCTGAAGTAGCGTACTCTTTAGTCTAGCAAGCTTCAACTAACACTGATCTAACTCCTGCAGAAGAGTTAGATCCACTTCTAGAGCCTATTTGGGCTCAGGGTTCTCTCGCTAACATCGATTCGTTAGACTTAGTCTTGCCTTCTGATGAATTAGTAATTGAAGCAATGACTAGTCCGGACAGACCTTGGGACGATCTTCATCACAGATCATATTTTCTCCCAGAGTTAAGCCGAATTGAAGTAGGATAATTCACCGTGACCATGACGGGAGATCAGTCGTGCCCTATTAATCTCTTAGCTACACACGAAATTTATGCTGAGGGAAATATGGAAACTATCGTTGAAACCGTACCGATCAATATCTCCCAAAACCCTAGTGTTGTGGATAATGTCTTCGTCGGAGCATATTTCTCCCCCGAAGAGATTCAAATCTACACAGATCTTTTCAAAGAATTCCGCAACGTGTTTGCCTGGTCTTATGAGGAAATGCCAGGTATCGATCCAAAAATAGTTGAACATGAGATCACAATGTATCTTGATGCCAAGCCTGTTTGATAGAAGCTTCATCCAGTTAATCCAAAGAAAGCAGCAACCATCAAGATTGAGGTTGAGAAATTGCTAAAGGCAAGTTTTATCTATCCTATCCATTTGACCCAATGGGTGTCAAATCCTGTGCCGGTCAATAAAAAAAAAGGCATGATTCATGTATGTACCGATTTCTGTGATTTGAACAAGGCATGTCCCAAAGATAATTTTCCAACACCATTCATCAACCAGATCATTGATGAATGTGCTCGTTGCGAGGCCTTTTCTTTCATGGACATTTTTTCGGGATATAATCAAATCCAAATCAAACTCGAAGACCAACACAAAACAACATTCATTTGTCCTTAGGGTACATTCACGTATCGTAAGATGCCTTTTGGTTATAAAAATGCTGGAGCCACCTTCCAGCGGGCCATGCCTTTTGCTTTTCATGATCTCAAGCATATAGTTGAGGCCTATCTAGATGATTTAGCATCGTGCTCTCACAAGAGAACGGATCATCCCACACACCTTAGACTTATCTTCGAACACTGTCGCTACTTTCAGATTCACTTGAATCCAAACAAGTGCAGCTTCTATGTAACATCAGGACATTTGTTAGGTTTCATCATATCAACAACATGAATCATGGTCGATCCTCTCAAGGTGGAGGCAATAATCCAGTTGCCCCCCCCCCACTCACAATCCTTCAACTTCAGAGTCTATAAGACAAGGTGAACTTTTTACGACGCTTCATCGCCAACTATGCCGAGATCACCAAGGGATTTATGCATTTACTAAAGAAAGACATCCTCTTTTATTGGGATGATGTCGCTCAATGTTCTTTCGACGCATTAAAACATGCCCTCACAACTGCCCCTCTGCTTCGGCCACCTAACTATAACAAAGATTTCTTATTATATCTGGCTACAGCAGAGTCAACCATTGGCATGGTTTTAGTTCAGGAAGATGATGTTTTCTCAAAATACGTGATCTATTACCTGAGCCGAGGCCTCGTAGGACCGGAACTCAATTATTCTCATATCGAAAAACTTGCGTTGGCAGCAATTCATGCTGTTCAACGGTTCCGTCATTATGTTCTGTTTCGTAAGACCACCGTCATTGTTGTCGTGAATCCATTCCAGTACATGTTGACATGACGGGTAATGGGTAGAAAAATCAATAGATGGTAGTCATCCTCCAGGAGTTTGACCTAGACTTCATTTCAGTAAAGTCCAAAAATTCATTGGTCTTCACAGAGCTTATTTCGGAACTTCCGGTTGAGACAGGTGACGTTGTGCCTGAAGAATATCCTATCCAGGGAGATATGTTTTTGATCACATCTTCAGATCCCTGGTATAGAGATATACTTATCTATTTCCAGACTTTGAAGTGCCCCACTTATGCTTCTCGTGATGAGCATCGGTGTATATGCCATCAGGCTAAGAATTATCTCATACTCGATGATACGTTGTATCGGAGAGGTGTAGACTGCATCTTATGTCGATGTTTCACACATGAGGAGGCAGTTATCATGCTCAACGATTTCCATACCAGAGCTTGTGGCGGTCATTTGTCTGAGTTGGCAACAGCCCAAAAGATTCTACGAGCAGGTTACTTCTGGTTGACACTTATAAAAGATTATATCAAATCGGTCAAGTAGTGCCATCCGTGCCAAATCTTCTCTCGGAAGATGAGGGCACATCCCTCTCCCATGTTTCCTGTCATCACAGTTGGTCCCTTCAGCAAGTGGGGGATTGATTACACTACTTGCAACCCCCCTTCAGCAAGGGGGCTTCGCTATATCATCGTAGTTATTGACTACTTCACAAAGTGGGTGGAAGCTATGCCAACGTTTAAAGATGATGGAGAGACTGCAACTCTCTTTTTATTCGACCAGATCATAGCAAGGTTCGGTGTCCTGAGGGAGATTGTCACTGACCATGGTAGTCACTTTCAGAATCAGATGATGACCGAATTAACATCAAATCTTGGGTTACGGCAAGAACATTCATCACCCTACTATCCCCAGGCTAATGGGCAGGTGGAAGCTGTAAACAAAACTCTTAAGACTATTCTACAGTGAACTATCAACTCAGTCAAGTCAAATTGGCATTTGATGTTATACTCGACATTATGGGATTACCGAACATCTGTTAAGAATGCAATCGGTTTCTCACCTTTTCAACTCGTTTATGGGCTGGAGGTAGTCTTGCCTATCGAATGTCATATCTCGTCTCTAAAATTGGCAGTACAATTATTGCCCGACACTTCTCCGCTCGAAGAACGGTTAGTATACCTTGAGCAACTCAATGAACAGGGCCATGATGCGGCCTTGGCCAACGAGGCTCACAAACATAAGGTCAAGTGTCAATATGATAGGTTC
>ML786402.1:332269-352742 GCA_009831015.1 Picea engelmannii | reverse complement strand
GGGTTAACCACTTTCCATAATTAGAAAGTTCTCCATTACTTTATAATTTAAATATTCCTTCTTGATTTTGTCACCTCACTTAATCATTTAAATAATCTTCTTGACTTGGTCACTTTACTTTATCATTTAAATAATGATTTCTTTTTTTAAGGTCACTTTGACTTCTTTGACCTTGTGGGCTTCAAGCCTTCATATGGGGGTCATTCAAGTTCGTAAGGCCATAACTCTCAAACCGTGAGGAGTTATGTGACATTCCACATACCACCAGAAATGGCATGACAAGCACTATCCATATAGGATAGTTTCACCAACAATTTCCTTGATCTTCATCTCATTATTCCACATACAAGCATGTGTTCTCCAACCATTCTTCTAGGATAACTCAATCCACAAAGCGTCTTCTCATGAGGGATTTCACCATAAGGGGACCACTTTGGAGTTCATACATTTGTGCACCTTATCAATCATGATAAGACAATAATGAGATCATGGGTCCTCCAACCATTCTTCTAGGATAACTCAATCCGCAAAGTCTCTTCCCGTGAGAGATTTCACCATAAGGGGACCACTTTGGAGTTCATCCATTTGTCCACCTTATCAATCATGATAAGACAATAATGAGTCATCTATATATTTTTCCAACAATGTATCATGTACCAATGAAACCACATCGATCCATCTTCATCATGTATCAATGGAAACTCATTATTCATCTCCATCATATCAATGACAACTCATTGATCCATCTTCATCTATGCATTCTCATCAAGGACAATACATATTACATTACATCAATCATCAATCAATCAATCCTTTGACATCAATCAATCACTTCACATAAATCAATTAAATCAATCAATCAAACCATTGGCATCAATGATAAAATGATCCAACAATCTCCTTGTTGCCAAATGTCGAAATTATTAGTAACCTCATATGACAATTGTAAAGGGAACTTTTTGAAATGACCCTCAATGTCGTAAACGATATCCCCATCATATCCAATCAAATCCCATTTATTATTTCTGACACGTATGAATTCATCAATATTATCAACAAAGTCATCATTTTTATCATAACATGAAGGGCTTAAAACATCTGAGGGCTCCTCCAACACTTCTTCACTTTCCAAATCATAAAATGAAACATAACCAGAGTCTTGGAAAGGAAAATAACTTACCATGTTTACTTCTTCTTCTGAAATAGATTCATGGGTTTGGACAACTTCATCAAATTGAAGAGAATGCATCATTGTCTCATCCTCATGACTTGTCTCTTCAAATTCATAATGAGGAGAATCTGTCTTGTCCAAGGGTTCCCCTTCTTCTTCCCTTTCTGAATTATAGAACAAGGTATCATCAAAAACTTGAAAAGGAAAGTGACTAACCTCATCCTCTTCTTCTTGTGTAGGGGGAATAGGCTCTTGAATGGCTTCATCAGAGGGAGGAGCATACATCAATCCTTCATCATCATGTTTGATATTTTCAGGCTCTCGTTCTTAAACCATGTCTTCATTATCCTTGGTAGAAGCATGAGTAATTTCTTGCTCTTCCTCATGGGATTGGAAATGCTCACTAAGACCTTTATCCTCCCCTCCTTTTTTATCAATGTCATTTTCACTTATTTCTTGGAAGTTATCAGTAAATGTTTTAAGGGAAACTAATCTCTCCAAACCAAGAGTATCTGGCATAAAGAGGTGACCTTCCTTGGATAAGGAGATATTTTCCTCGATATCAATAGCCATGTTATGAGCTACATGGAGTGTTTTTGGGCCCTTTTTACTGAGGGTAAACCCTAAATGCACTAAGAGTGCATTGATATAGAGATAAATGAGGTACTTTTCTCTAGGATGATGGATTCTAGGAATCTGATATAGCAAGTTCTCAAAACTATCATGGAATTCCCTGATAGTCTCATTCTTAGTTTGTTTTATATACTCGATTCTTTTTAGTAGCACTTGGATATCTTCCAATTTAATACCCCGTCTATTGAGAAAGGTTTCTTATAATTGGTCCATGGATGTGATGTTAGCATCATGGAGGTCGTCATACCATTTCCTAGCATTTCCATGAAGAGTGGCAGAGAAAAGTTTCATTGCCAAATCTTCAACATCATTACTGATAGGGTGGAGTTGAAAGAAAGCCCAAAAATAATCCATGTGATAGTCGACTCTAATCTCATCACTACCAGTGAATCTTGGGAGCCATTTTTCATACCTCGAGGGATTTTGTCGAGGGTGTTAGCGCTCTGTAAACTTCGTTCGACTGAGAAAATGAATGAAAAAGTAAACCTACAAACCAACTTTGAGGCCCACAACTAGCCTTTCGGACCAAGAGAGGGATATCTTTGGAGACTTTGTCTCTGTACATAATATAAATCTAAACTTGGGGCTATATTTAACACTTTTAAACAATATTTTCTAGGTCTATTGGCGAAAGAAAGTAAGACCTTGGGCTATGGAGTCGATTTAAGAAAACAACATAAACAAATGACTCGGTGACTGAACTCAAGAGGATAAAGGATAAATGAGAAAAAATCTTCAATTAAAAATCATTGTGTGTGGCGAGAGAAAAACACATGAAGCAACTCGGAGCACCGTTGGGGATGAATTCAAATTTTAACTTAGAAGAAATACGGTTTGTCTAAATGGCGTGAAACTAGAGCACTGTGCAGTGAATTCTAGATTCGAAATCACGTTCTGATTCAGATAGAGATTACATATATGAAAATAAAGAGCATATGAAAGCACATATGCAAAGAAAGAATACAATACATCAAACTGCCACCGTTAGAATCTTTTCATCAAAGCTTTAGGACTTTTTCATTAAGTTTCAATCAGATAAAAAAACTACAATCGATAGTCATGTCTACACTGTTTTTCCAACCAACCCTGGCTTACATTGAAAGGAGAAAATATATAGGCAAGGGTGCGCTGCTTGGGTTGCCTTGCTCTCTAGCTACTATTCCTAGAAATTAGGAAAATTATTGTTCTCTTCTAGATGACTCTTCATATGGCACTTTTGTAGAAATAGACAACGAATGCATTCGGTCGCATCATAACCGCTCGTCTCTGCGATGTTGGTTCGGTCATCTGCAAGATCTCATTGTGGAGAGAGTGATGTGTTGATGCCATTTCCTTTGACAAGGTAACCAGAAGATCAAGTGCTCTGTCAGACTCTCGCCACCTATTGTAATGACCTTGATTTATACCACGTGATCATTTGTTGGAGCGTGCACATGGAGGGTGACTGCAGACTGTTGCATTCATTTCCAAAATGACAACACTGGTTAAAGGGTGGAGTCTTCTTCAAACTATCAAAATATATTCCATGTTTGGGAATAAAAGAATGAGATCAGTTAATCATGCTTCTGGTCTCATCAACAGTTTTAATACTCAAAGCGTTTTCTTGAGAGACCAGTTGCGTCATTTCAGGTTCCTCACTTGCCTTTGCAGGGCTGTGTTTCCTTTTAGTTTCTTCTTTGCACTGGCAAGAGCTGCGTGGACTTTCTCCATGGCCAGTTCACATTCCCTGAAGTGTTTCACATTCCTTTCTTCCGAAACCCTCTATGTTTCTCACAACTGTATGATTGTATCCTACACTTACCTAAGCTGTCTTTTTAGCCAAGTCATGTTTTCCTCACAACCTTGTGATGTTGATACTTTAAGGTTCTTTGCTTCTAGTTGATGTCTCAACTCTTTGTTTTCCTAGTATAACTCAGCGATAGTGAGCTGTGCTTGCTTCAGCTATTGTGACGGCTCACGAACATCTATGATTTCAGTGTCTATCCTCCTCCTTCTACCCCAACTTTCTCGACTTATGCCTTCAACGGGCTCCAGCTAAATAGCGTGCATAAGTAACACTTCGGAGGTTGACTTTGCATGTGGCTCGTTCAGGACTCAGGTCTCCTCGGCTTCCTTGTTTTTCCTTGGCCTGCCCCTTCTCTGGGGTATTTTTTGTTGGGGGGACAGGGCTTCCAATGTCCTTCCTTCCTCCACAACCCTTCCTGCTTCAGCCTCTGTGCAGTGCGATGTTACCCTTTCTGCAGGTAGAGGGAAATATCCCTTTGGATCCTTAGGGATGTCTGTTGCAAGTAGAAACGAATCCCAGTTATTTCCCAGTTGCCTTAACTCATCCACCAACAACAATTTAATCAGTGAGACATGTGATATTTTCCTCTTCGGCTGATCTGTTTCAGATTGGGCGATGTGTGCCATTTCTCAGAGGATTTAGTGTAAGAAAAAGGGCAGATTTAATAGTCTCCTCCATGTGAAGTGCATCAACAATCTAATTTGGTACCGATGTATTATGTCAAACCTTCCTTCACAGGTGAAATATCTCTTAATCACCTCCATGAGTTTTCGAAAGGGCCCCTGCAAATATCTACTTGGAACGCCCGTTTCGACTTTCCCACCTAAGCAGTCTCACTTGATGAAGTCTTCGTAACACTGTGTGTCCAAAGGCATGAATTTAAACCACCTTTCACTGCGCGAAGGGATCTCTATCATGACCAAAAAAAATTCCTTTGTCACTTGGAAAGAGACACCTGCAATTACCGCATGGGACCCGTCAAACCTGAGTGCGAACTACTCCGCTAGTTTCATGTTGAAGCCTTGGATTTTTATGTAAAATTTCATGCATCCGACCTGCTCAAAAGATGCCCTAACCTACAAATATTCGTTGACCAATGTCAAGCTTTGAGGATCGGGCCCAAAATTCCTGCTACTTCGCGCACCTTTCCTTATGCTCTAGGATGTCTCCATGGCACAATGCGTATTGGTTCTATGCGTGATGGATTTTGTACGAACCAAAGGCGGTAATCTCAATTGACCTGGGCTTGCGAGAAGAATTACAGGTGATGCATAAACTTGACTGATGAACAAAATTCATATAGACTACTCAAAATTTATAATCAGGTAGGCGAGAGATGGAAACATGTCGGGGGACACTGAATTTATGACGACTGGAGGTTTTAGAGCGATCTTGAATATTTTTGCAGTATATCCATGCGACGGGTACACTTCGGAGTGTGAAAAGTACAACTGATAAGAGCTGCAAGGCATATGTGATACGAGCACCATGATTTTTCATTCTCTCTAGCTTCATAATGAGCTGATGATGTTCACTTCATCTGCCAAAGCGACTTCTATTTAACAACTTGCCTCAACTTTAGGCACGTAAGACCTTCTTTTCTGACAAGACCCAACTCTTTGGGAAAAGACTTTTACCCCTTACACATGCTTTGGTTCTGACATCCCTTCTTGACTCTAAGGGCCAACCGACCACTTGCTGACTTCAACCCATTTTCTTTTTGGTACCCAACCTCACACGCTTTGACACACAGACTCTGACTCGACTAAGACTAACTCAAATTGAAAAAATGACAGCGCTAACAGCTGGCTCCAATGGGGATTTCTATCCTCCCAGTGAGGTCTCAAAGAACAAAATACCACGTGCCTGACCATTGGGCCTTATTCGACTTCCAGACTCTGAAACAATAGAAAACAAAAAACACAACCTAAAACTTCTTGACACGGTTTCGACCAGACTCGGCATAAACTCAGAGCCTTCACTCTGGGCTTCAATTTTCTGTTGACATACTGACTTGAAAAAACCTTATTTAAAAGAAAAAAAGAAAAAATAAAATGACTATTTACAATGACAATGAGATTTAAATGGACTTTACTACACCAGGTAGTGTTTGAGGAACCTGTCATTTATAGGCCCCCAACCAATGCATTCTCCATTGAGTTCTTCTAGGAAATATGCATTGTTTCCATGATACACACTGATTCTGAAAGGACCCATCCAAAGATGATCAAATTTTCTGTGCTTTCCTTTATCTTCGTTCCTCGCGTCCCACTTCAACACCAGATCTCCTGTCCAAAATTCCTCTTGTTTAGAGTGCTTGTCGAAAGTTTTCTTCATCCTCTCTTGGTGAAGTTGTGATTGATTGTAAACCTACTCCCTCATCTATTGCATGTGAATCAACTGATTTATCCTTATTTGCATATCATCTGGCTCGACCTATTTCTCTTGCAGCAACTTCCTGGCGGGCAATCCCAGCGAGGTAGGGAAAATCGCGTCCTCGCCATACACAATTTGGAATGGTGATGTGGAGATGGAATTTTTGGTAGTGATTATGTCTTCCCACAATGCATAAATAAGTTTCTTATGCTAGGCCTTCTTGTTGTCGTGCAAGAGTCTTTTAATGATCCTGGTTAGGATCTTATTAGACGATTCTGCTAACCCATTACCTAGTGGGTAATATGATGTAGAATATACCAGGGTTATATTGTAGTCCTTGCAAAAATTATCCATTTTCTTGGACTTTAAAGTGACTGCGTTGTCTGTGATGATATTGATAGGGCACCCGAACCTAGACATGATGTTTTTCTCTAGGAAATGAATAATGATCGTGTCAGTAGCCTGCTTCGTTGGAATTGCTTCTATCCACTTCGTGAAATAATTTGTGGCTGTAAGTATCCACCCATGTTGCGTTGAGGATGGAAGATGAATTTCTCCTATAAAATCTAGGCCCCATTGCATGAATGGTGCTTCGACCAAAATTGGTTTCAGCGGCAGGGGTTGCATCTTTCTCCTTCCATTGAAAATATGACACTCGTGGAAACTAGAAAATTATTTGTATACGTCCGCGAATATGGTGGACCAATAGTAACCCACTCTGAGAATTTTATGTGCAGTTGTTTTCCAGTAATGATACCCCCCACAGTCGCCTTTGTGGAATTCCCTGATAGCTCATTTCACATCATCTTCCAGCAGACAACTCAGCAATATACCTCCCGGATCTTTCTAATATAGTGAGTTATCCAAGATGCATAACTTAACATATTTGAGCTTTAGGAATCTGGCCTTGGTCTTACTTAAACCCAGAGGAGCTTATAGATTTATCAACACATAGATGATGTCAGTATACCACGGTGAATCAATGAACTTTTGAGACACCTGCGTGGTTGTTTCTTCCAAAGGATTCTCTAACAGATCAACAATGAAGTTGATTCCCAGCATGTCATAGTTTGATTGTACCATTAGATTTGTAAGGCCCTGACCCTTAATCATCTTCGTGGGTTTTATTTCGAGGTCATATTCCAGCATGGGCGCTATCCACTTACCTCTTCTTCCCTCAAGGTCAGGTTGAGTCAGGATATCCTTGACTGAGTTGTTGGGCACATAGGATATAACGTGGGAGTGTAATATGTAAGTATTGAACTCCTTTAGGGCTTTCACTAAGGTGTATGCTTGTTTCTCCATAATGTCATACCTCAGTGGAGAATCCCTCAGCATCCTACTGAAATATGCTATAGGATTCTCAAAGTTCTAATTGTCTTTTTGTAATAGCACACCAACAATTGTATGCTCCGAGGCAAACGAGAACAAGACGATGTCCTTCGTGAATTCTAGGATGGCCAACACAAGAGATTTAGTCAGCGCTATCTTGATATATTCAAATGGTTTCCTGGCTTCGAGGTTCCATTTGATATCATTCCCCCTTCTGATCATACAAGTGATATGTTTTATAATTTTCGTCAGGTTCGGGATGAATCTTCTCAAGAAATTTACCTTTCCCAGGAAGCAATGTACCTCCTTCTTGCTTCATGGAGTGCTGATTTTCAGAATTCCTTAAACCATGTTGGGATCTATCTTTATACCCTCCTTTGATATGATGTGCCCCAACAACTTCCCTTCTTGCATCCCGAAATGTGACTTTTTTGGGTTCAACGATATGCCAAATCTCCTGCATTTCTGGAAAACCTTCTTCAGATGCCCTAGGTGTTGTTCATCGAAGTCGGAGTACACCGTGATGTCATCCAGATATATCATGACAAACTTATATTTTTGTCAGCAAATGCTATGTCCATTTCCCTCTAGAAGGTAGCTCCGATGTTCATCAGACCAAAAGGCATCTTAGCATACAAGAAAGTCCCCCACGATGTCATAAAAGTCGTCTTCTCCCTAGCATTCGGGTGTACCATGATCTAATTGTAACCAGAAAAACCATCCAGCATGGACATGTTTTGGGAACCCACTAAATTTTGTAGAATATAGTCCATTTTAGGGAGTGAGTAGTCGTCCTTGAGGGATACTTTGTTCAAATTCCGAAAATCGACGTACAACCTTAATTTGTCGCTTTTTTTCCTTATGGGTACCAGATTTGCAGCCCATTTTGAAAACCTTAAAGAAATGATAATTTTGGCTTCAAAAATTTTATTTACCTCCTTTTTGACTAGCGACAACAACATGGGATTTATCCATCTCAGCTTTTGCTTGAAAGGATTTTGGTCTTGTTTGAGAGGAATGACGTGCTGAATCACTTGTGTCATAAACTTTCAATTCATCATAACTCCAAGCGAAAATGTCGGGAAAATATTTCATGAGCTTGATATAATCATGTATGACCTTTGGAATGAGTGTCTTTGATAGTTTGATTATTTTTGGATTCTCCTGGGTTCCGATATTACAATCCTCGACATCCTTGTCATTTGTAGTGATCTTGGGATTTCTAGTCACGTCGTTTTCATCAAAAATCTTTTCCAACAGAACTAATTCTTTCGGGATGATATTATTCTTAAGATGTACTATGTCCCTTCTAGCTATTTGGTTTCGGAAAGGGTCATCATCACTGCACGCATCCGCGCTTTCATCTTTGTCGCAACAACACTCATCATCAATGTTCATATTATCGAACGCATCACTCATTTGGAAAAATCTCTCCACCTATTTGTCATCCTCAAACAACTGCCAATACTTGATATTATCGAGCACCGTTGGCCTGTGTTTGACTTCGATCTCATAATTTATATTTGGAAAAATGGGAATTTTAAAAACTGAGGCTGAGGTGGCAAAGGCATCCACAATCTGATTTTTCCCCCTCGGGATCGCTGATAAATTATACTCCGAGAATTCTTGGAGGAGGTCCAACACTAGATTTCTGTACGCTCTCAGTCTGGGGTGATTGGATTGATATATGCATTTCACTTGGTTTATAAGAAGCTCAGAGTCTCCATGCACAACTATCCTCTTTGCGCCCAACTCTTTCAAAACTCTCATGCCCAAAATCAGAGCCTCATACTTAGCCATGTTATTAGCACAGTCGAAAGCAAGTTTATATGAGTAGAGATTTGTGCCCACCTTGGGAGGAATTATCCATACACTGACCCCTACCCCTTCCTTGCTAACAACACCATTGAAACTCATGTTCCACATCTCGATCTCTACATGGTTCCTCGGGTTGACACACTCTGCTGCTCATCGCGCAACTTATCATTGACGGTCATGACGACCGTTAGCTCTTCCTCTTCAAATCCTAGGTCATTGTAGAATATGGAGGAGATGACCTCAGTGTCGATGGAGAATATAGGATGGTTATTCGACTGCATCTTATTGCTCACCATGTATTTTAGCAGTAATTATCTGTATAACCGTCTCTCCTGGCTGAAGACAGTGTTGGTGGCATACGACATGTCCATTTGCAGAGTTCCCTTCAATTTTGCATCCCATGACCTGGATAATAGCATGCCAAACTTAGGGGGTATTTCGGCCACGACCACGTCTATAACCATGTTATTCGAAGGAATTTGGGCCAACAACATGACCAAGTCTTTGATCAGAACCAAACATTTTACCTTCCTCGAATCAAAATAAAAAAGGTCCTTATAGGGACTGGTGATTTCCAAACCCAAGTTGTCCATGATCACCTTCGGCATGACGTTGTGTGACGCGCCTGAATCCAACATGGCGTTATGCAAGGTCATGTCATGGACCTTGAGACTGACATAAAATGGGGGAACTTACTTAGTATCGCATGTCTCCTCCACACACAGACCAAACAAAATGGCAGGGTGATCATCCTAGACGTTCAAAGTGTGTGGAGTTTCTCCCATTTTTAGCATTTTAATAATATGTTCCTAATATTCTCTATTCTTGATAATTTCGTTGAAAGGGAAAGAGATTTTAATCTTGGCCATTTCATTCTCAAAGTTAAAGGGGGGAGATACCTTTTCTACCTCCTTACTGCATGTCTCCCGACTCGTTTCTGTCACTTTCCTTGGAGCCTCCTCCTTTGATTTTTCCTTTTCAGTCGCATCCTTGGTCGGGTTGTCGAGCTTCGGTCGACTTGTGGAAGGGGTATCCATCGAAGGTTTCCTTATGGGATTTTTATGTTTAGATTTGGTAGGTACCTTTTTGTTCCTGAGGTTATATTTCTTTTGGAAATGCATGATGGCGTTGTGATAACCCTTCCTAAATTCCTCCGTTTCCCAAGACAACGTATCATCTGTCTCAAGCATAATATCATCATTTTCACTCATGTATTGATCATTCTCTCCCTTCACCATGAACATGTGTGTGTCCTTGTTGTCATAACAATGCATTTTATCTTCAAACATCTGATCAAAATCTTTGTCCACATAATTGTTTTGGAATGAGGGCCTTATTTGTTGGTCGCATTGGTCTCTCTGTTCCCTCTACCTGATTTGTAGGACCAAGCCTCTTCTGGGGTTCTGATTCCTGGGCTAGGGATCATGCTATTGTCGGGCGATGGGTTTGTTTCCTAGGGACATTCTTTCCATCAATTTCTCCATTATCTTCATCACCAAGTCGAACCTGTCCTTTGAGGTTTGAGAGGTCGATGGATGCACATCTCCTTGGGGTTTCCTCCTACCTCTATTGAAGTTTTTTTTTATCTTTCCCGATGCCATTAGGTTTACCTCGACTTCGATTGCGTCTCTCATCATAGAGACTAAATTTGTAGACCTTCTCTCCCTTAATAGCAGGGTGAAATCACCGTCAAAGGAGTCGGTGTATCACAACTGTGCAACCCCATGAGGCGGATGTACTTATGCAGGAATCGAGTTGTAAACCCTCATGAAATGGGATGAGAACTCTTGCACCATCTCATCTGACGCCCTTTTTATATTGTTATACTGTTTCAACAGTTGCAAAGGATTCTTTTTGTCTCCCCATCTAGTAATGAAAGACATTTCAAATGCAACGAAGTCTGGAATGCTTTCTACTGGGAGGGCTTTGAACCACTTTCTCACCTCCCCCAAAAGACTCTGCGCAAACAACCTCATTTTTGCGTCTGCATTGTCTACCTCTTCTAGGTCGACGAAATCATTAAACCAATCCAATTGCTTATGGGCTGAAACGTTTCCTTCAACGTCGTAGAGCTTGATCCTTTGGCTGTAGTTCTGGGGAAAATCATGCAATTGGGCAAGCAGAAGAAGGGGGGAAAACCTGGCAGCCATTGTTCTAGGGGGGTTCAGGATTTGGGGGATTTTATGAGAGGGATTTGAAAATTGTGGGATTAGAGATCGAAACCTTTCCTCTTCAAAAACTATATGGTCCAAGATGGTTTATGATTTAGACCTGAACAAATTTTGTTTGAACAAATATTCAAACTCGAGGTCATCAATGCTTTGAGCCCTGTCCTTGGGAAATGATATATTTACATCTAAGTAATAGAATGGGTCTTGAACCTACTCCCTTACCTTGCGTAGAAGTATCTCTAGATCATACATGGGCTCTATAGGGTTGGGGTCAGGATTGGCTCTGGTATAAATGGTCTTCGAAGCCAGGTTTTTTGAATGGCACTACTACGTGGCACTGGTATTTTTCACTGGAATCTCCAGGGTAAAGGTTTCAACCAATATATATGTTTGTCCCACTGTTACCCTCAGGGGTAAAAACTATAGCTTTAGTCATTCTCCCTGGGAAAGTTTATTCAATTCGATCCCTGGTAGTGATTCCAGAATGTTAGCGCTCTGTAAACTTCATTCACCTAAGAAAACGAATGAAAGAGGCAACCTACAAACCAAATTTGAGGCCTGAAATTAGCCTTTAGGACCTGGAGAGGGCTCTCTTTGGAGACTTCATCTTTGTACGGGATATAAATCTAAACTCTGGGCTAGATTTAACACTTTTAAACAATATTTTTTGGTTTTATTGGCGAAAGAAAGTAAGACCTCGGGCTATGGAGTCGATTTAAGAAAACGATAGAAACAAATGACTTAGTGACTAAACTCAAGAGGATAAAGGCTAAATGAGCAACAGTCTTCAGTTAAAAATCGTTGTCTGTGGCGAGGGAAAAAAACATGAAGAAAATTGGAGCACTGCTGGGGATGAATTTAGAGTTTAACTTAGAAGAAATACAGTTTGTCTAAATGGCGCGAATCTAGAGCACTCCATAGTGAATTCTATATTCGAAATCACGTTTCGATTCAGACAAAGATTACATATATGAAAATAAAGAGAACAAGAAAGCACATATGCAAATAAAGAATACAATACATCATACTTCCACCATTAGAATATTTTCATCAAAGCTTCAGGAATTTTGCATTAATTTTCAGTTGGATCAAAAAACTACAATCGATAGTCACTGTCTACACTCTTTTTCCAACCAACCCTAGCTTACATTGAAAGGAGAAAATATATAGGTGAGGGTGCACCACTTGGGCTGCCTTTATCTCTAGATACTATTCCAATAAATTAGGCAACTAACTGTTCTCTGCTAGATGACTCTTCGTATGGAACTTTTCTAGAAATAGAAAACCATTTTTTTCAGTCGCATCATAATTTCTCGTCTCTACCACGACGGTTCGGTCATCTGCAAGATCTCATTGTGGAGAGAGTGATGTGTCGATGCCATTTCCTTTGACAGGGTAATCGGACAATCAAGTGCTCTGTCAGACTCCCGCCATCTATTGTAACGACCTTGATTTTTGTCGCGTGATCATTTGCTGGAGTGTGCATGTGGCGGGTGACTACGGATTGTCGCAATCATTTCCAAAATGACAACACGGATTAAGGGGTGGTGTCTTCTTCAAACTGTCAAAATCTATGCCATGTTTGGGAATACAAGAATGAGATCAGTTAATCATGCTTCTGGTCTCATCAATATTTTTGATACCTGAAGTGTTCTCCTGAGAGACCAGTTGCGTAGTTTCAGGTTCCTCACTTACCTTTGCAGGGCCGCGTTTCTTTTCAGTTTCTCTTGCGCACTGGAAAGAGTCGTGCATAATTTCTCCATGGCTAGTTCACATTCCCTGAAGTGTTTCACATTCCTTTCTTCTGACACCCTTTGTGTTTCGCGCAACTGTATGATCATATCCTGCACTTCCCTGAGCTGTCTCTTTAGCCAAATCATGTTTCCCTCACGACCTTGTGATGTTGATACTTCGAGGGTCTTTGCTACTAGTTATTGTCTCAACTCTTTGTTTTCCTGGTATAGCTCAGCGATAGCGAGTTGCACTTTCTTCAGTTGCTATGAAAAATCACAGACATATATGCTTTCAGTGTTTATCCTCCTCCTTTTGCCCCAACTTTCTCGACTTATGCCTTCGACGGGCTTGAGTCAAATAGCATGCATACGTAACTCTTCTACGGCTGACTTCACGCACGGCTCACTCAGGTATCAGGTGTCCCTAGATTCATTGTTTTTCCTTGGCCTGCCCCTTCTCTGGGGTATTTTCTGTTGGGGGGACAGGGCTTCGAACGTCCTTCCTTCCTCCATAGCCCTTCCTACTTCAACCTCTGCATGGTGTGATGTTACCCTTTCTGCAAGTAGAGGGAAATATACCTTTGGATCCTTGGGGATGCCTCCTACAAGTAGAAACGAATCCCAATTATTTCCCAGCCACCTTAACTCGTCCACCAAAAAAACACTAATCAGCGAGACATGTGATATTTTCCTCTTCAGCTGATCTGTTTTAGCTTGGGCACTGTGCAACATTTCTCGAAGGATTTGGTGTAAGAAAAAGTGCAGATTTAACGGTCTCCTCCCTGTGAAGTGCATCAACAATCTAATGTGGTGCAGATGTATTCTATCAAACCTTCCTTCACAAGTGAAATATCTTTTAATCACCTCCACGAGTTTCCAAAAGGGCCCCTGCAAATATCTACTTGGAACGCCCGTTTCGGTTTTCCCACCTAAACAGTCTCGCTTGATGAAGTCTTCGTAACACTGCGCGTCCAAATGCATGCCTTTGAACCACCTTTCACCGCGTGAAGGGAGCTCTGTCATGGCCAATAGAGTTTCCTCTGTCACTTGAAAAGTGACACCTGTAATTACCACGCGAGACCCGTCGAACCTGAGTGTGAACTGCTTGGCTAGTTTCGTGTTGAAGCCTTGGATTTTTCTACAAAAAGTCATGCATCTGACCTACTCAAAAGACACCCTAACCTCTAAATATTCGTTGACCAGCGTCAATATTTGAGGCTCGGGCCCAACATTCCTGCCACCTCGCGCACCTTTCCTTATTCTATGGGATGTCACCGTGGCGCAATCCATATTGGTTCTACACACGGTGGTTTTTGTGCGAACCAAAGGAAGTAATCTCAATTGACCTGGGCTTGCGAGAAGAATTGCAAGCGATGCATAAACTTGACTGATGAACATAATGCATATAGAGAGCTCAAAATTTATAATCAGGTGGGTGAGAGATCGAAATGTGTCGGGGGACGTTGTATTCATGGTGACTGAAGGTTTCAAAGCAATCTTGAAGATTTTCGCAGTACATCCGTGTGACGGGTACACTTCAGAGTGTATGAAGTACAACTAATAAGAGATCTAGGGCATATGTGATACGAGTGCCATGATTTTTCATTCTCTCTAGCTTCATAATGAGCTGATGATGGTCACTTCGTCTGCCAAAGCAACTTATATTTAACAACTTGCCTCGACTTTAGGCACATAAGACCTTCTCTTCTGACATGACCCAACTCTTTGGGAAAAGACCTTTACCCCTTACACATGTTTTTCTTCTGAAATCCCTTCCCGACTCCAAGGTCCAACCAACCACTTGCTGACTTTGACCCATTTGATTTTCCATACTTGAACTCACATGCTTTGACACACATAATCTGATTCGACTAAGACCGACTCTAACTGAAAAAATGATGGCACTAACAGAGGGTATCCTGGGATTTTACTCATGTCTAAGGGTTTGAAATTTCCTGGGTCCCATTGAGAATCCATGGTTGGCTTTGTCATCATTGGAGTTGTCAGATAATACTTCTAGGGATCATCAAATGGAAAAGAGGGAATCACCCTTAGTGGAGTCGCCATGTAAGCTTCATAAGATAAAGGCTTTGAGGAAAAGGCTTATCAAAAGGTGTCATCTTTGAGGAGAATTGACTCGGTGTTCCCTGAAAATGACGCCAAAATGTTATTGTGCAATTTGTACTTGCCCAAAAGACAAAGGAAAGTGAACAATAAATTGGCATAACAAGAGGTTGTCCTATCACTATCACCTAAATAAGACACCTCTTTCTCTTTAGGGGTAAAATCCTAGGGGAGACGTCCCCGTTGACCTGGGGGTTTGAGAAGGAAAAGGTAATAGTATCAAGAAAGTTCTTCCCCTCTCACAAGTCACTCTAATCATAAATTCCCAAAGGTTTTAATAAGATGAAGCAAATATTTACTTAAGTGTACCTGCCCAGAACATGACAATAAGAAAAACATTGTTTGCAAGTACCAATTGATATTAATACTTCATAAAACCATGGAATATGAATAAAAGCATGAGCTGATATAAAATATGAAGCAACAAAAATATTTATAACAACAATGTATATATAATGATAACTTCACAATTATGCCTTAAACAAGCTTCAATAATGACAAAAAATGATAACCTAAAATTGGCAATATGCTAGTATTTGTTAGAAGCAAAGAAGGCAATGTAAAATCAGCTTTAACACTTGCTTTTAGAATCTTTTACTGTTGTCATATATGGTTGTAGATATATTTTTTAACAACAACAATATAGTTAGTAAATTAGTCTAATCTAAGGTTAGGAATGGTTAGAAAAGACTTTGAAGTAGATGGTTTAAAGGTTGTTTTCATCAATCAATCAAATGTAAGGTATGAACTAGTGACTTAAGGGTAAATGGAGTCACTTTTGCAGCATAAATATTAGGGGAAATGAATGATAATAAGTGAGCTAAAGAAAAGAGGGAGGATGGTTGAGTTGTTAGTAACCTAAGGCTTCAATCATCCAAAATCCTAGAAGGAAAACAACTACTAGGAAGTAGGTAACCCTAAGCCCTAGTGGTTTTCCTTCTTCTTTAGGTCAATCTTGAATTAAATAAAAGCTTAATGAAGAAAAGGCACTAGAGTGATACTAAGGTATGGCTCTAGCATATACTTCAATGAAGGTGTCTTCTAGAAAAATAAAGTAGGCGGATAGCTATTGAGAAAAGGACAATAACACGTTCTTTTCTCCTAGGGTTTCACACTAGCAATTTCATAATCTCATAAATGAAAAGTAAAAGATACCATAACCATTCAAAGAAAGAAGGATTGTATATTTATACTTACATTCACCAAGCATAATCTAGTCACAAGCCCTAGTTGAAGACTTTCCACCATGAAAATGCAAAAAATCACCAATAAAAGATCCCTCCAAGAGTTGCACACCACTTAGCTCAGCCAATAAGCCTTAGAAGAGGACGAATTTCATACCTCACACTTGTGTGAGTGAAAGAAGATGAATACAAATGAGATTTTGATCTCTTATTATACAATACTAATGACCTTTAATTACATTTTAGGTCAAAAAAGGTCGACATGGCCAGTTTACATGAAAAAACTATTTTTACATAAAATTGACAAACAAAACCCTAAATTCAACTTTTAGGGTGATGTCATGCCTCTCCTAGGGTGACGTTAGCCTCCTTTTTGGAATTCTAGGCCTCCAAAGTGAAATGTTGGTGCTCAAAACCCCTCAGGAACTACCACACATGTCAACCAAAGTCATCCTCATGCTGGATACCTCAACTGGGTGATGTCAAGGCTTTGAATGATGACATCAAGGGACTTCAAGGGCCAACGCAATGGTGGGAGGGAAAGACCCCCCTAGGTCTAGGCCTGCCAAAGTGCCTCCAGTGGAACATATTTCCTTTTCTCTAGCGCAAGCCTCCAATATCTCTCTGCCCCTAGCTGGGGTCTCAACATCCATCTAGTGGGATTTTATCCCTATGGAGCTCTGAGCTAATCATCTCCCCATATGTACTTGTCCGTCGGGCATGGTCCTGCAGCAACAAAAATTACACCCTCCATGGGCTCATAAGTCAAATGGATCATAGCAATGTCAATCACATCTAATAATCAATTTACCCAAATATGTGCATAAAACCCCCTTTTCCCAGACAAGTGCTCAAAGAAGTTATGCTATTCTAGAAGCTAGGTTTGGAGAGGGTTTAAGGACGTCTTATTGGGATAATTCTCCTTAGGTGTGGGGTGTTTCCAAGTGAATAACAATCTAGGTCATGTAAGTGCATGAGGTGGTGTGGGGGATGTTTGGGCAAGGGGTGCAGTGATGACATGGAAATGTAGGTCTTACTTGTGGGCGCCTCTAAGGAGGGTGAGTTTCACCTTGTCATGGATGCAATTGTTTCCTATCCCATTCAATGCCTTTTTACTCTTGTCTTATTGATTTTTCTTTCAAGATAATAGTTGGGGGACACTGCCCTGGTGTGGTGACCAGTGGTGATATCATTACCCACAAGCATTTCACGGAGATGAGAAGGTTGGCCCGTGATGAGACCCCCTTTCTCTTGGTTATTCTACCAAGAGCCACTACCATGTCATGGTGACCAGATGAATAATAGTGTCATACCGCTACATGCCCATGGACCTAGTAGGTTGGCTCATGATGAGACACCCTATCCACCAACTAGGTCTTGAGTTTTTTATTTTATTTATGGGTCCCCCCTTTTTCTTGCTAAGAATCCTTTTATTGCTTTCTTGGGGATCCTTGGGTGAAGTATCTAAAGGTTTGATCTTTGGATTTTAAATTTTTCCAGCTACTTTTACCCTTTGTGCCTTTAGCCCCTTCTTCCCACAAGGTAAGGTAAAACCCTTACTAACTTGGAAAACCCAATGCCTGAACCAATGTACGGGATAGATGAGAGGGAAGATGATGAACAATGATAATTATGGAAGGACTGGACGATAATCTTTCATAAACCCATCCGGTGGCAACTCACTCCTAAGGGAACCAACTTGCAGGGCATTCTGTCATCCCCCCTAGGTATGGAGCAGTTAAAAGGAATAATGTCCAAGAAAACATCATGAAGAAAAAGAGAATTAAATGCATATATTCAAATGATTTAAGAATTAGAGTGACACATACCATGATACCCAGACTCATTACCTCATGGAGAAAGACCCATTGCTACTTCAGAACCAGGCTAATGGGATGGATGTTGCTGTTGTTGACATAATGGAGGTGCTGAAGAAGAAGGATGGGCCCTCTAGGGCCAAGCTCAAGTCAATATGGCTCTCGGTACTCCATGTCTAGGAACAGTGGGCCTCAAGACACAATCTCCTTAGTTATCCCTAGGATAGGAGATAACATGACTAAATAAAGAAATAGAAAGCGGTTGGAAGGACAACACAACATTAGTTTTGAGGAAAGAAGTTGCAACAAGATCAAGAAGAAGAGAGAACTCTCAGGTTCTCAACCAACAAACACAAATATCATATTATATATATGAAACTAATATGATTGTAAAATCTTGTTGTTGTTACTAGGGTTGTCATTAAGGTTGGGTTGGGATTATTGTTGTTACTCAGGGAGTTGTTACTAATGTTGTTAATGTTGGTGTTACTAATGTTGTTATTATCCTTCATGTTGTTAGTATAGCTGATTTTTGGATATATGGGTAAGAACCAGACTATCAATGTACCATAGTTTTGTATCAGTATAGATGTAGAGGGGAACAAGATTGTAACCTTGTCTCATATTTGATGAGGAGCATCCTCAGATTACTTGTGTATGGGAATCAAGTTGTAAGAAGAACCTGGTATGCTAATACAATAGGAGGCCAAAATTTTGAATATATCTTGTGAATTTAGTCTTTCAATTCCTCCTTGTGAATTCAATTCCTCCTCCTGTATGTAGAAATTTCAATACAAATTAAGTATTTCCTGAGATTCTCTTGATCTAACAACTATGCCACTGGTAAATACAGAATCGTTTCTACTATTATTCTTGTGGAAAAGTAAACCACGATCACAACCACAATCACAAAGTGAAATATCAAGAACACACAACACAGAACTTTTATCGGGAAAGCGTAAAGCTAAAAACCCCACTATCATATATTATGTATATCATGAATCATGAAACAATCTCATGCAAAACTCTAATCCAAGAGCTCTCAGTACAAACAATCGTCTCACACTGTCATACACAAATTAGCAAATACATGTGCCAATTCTTGTGTCCAGACAGCTTGCCTCCTCTGCACAATCTCTGCAATTTGAATTCTCACAATGATTGAATCATTAACAAATTGTCTAGTTTGCACATGCTCATAAGCATATCCACTGCATGTTTGATCAAATCACAACTGATAGCCAAACTATCCCTTTCACCTATTATCTCAACTGGGTCTCCACTGGATCTAACATGCATGTATTTAACTGTGGCGAATCTTCAGTTGCATGTGAGTTCACTGATTAACTGAACTCTCACTAGTGCATGTTTAGTTACAACTAGTACAATTGATCTTAACTCACTTAACTATACTTATAGTTCTGTTACAAATCCAACTCACTCAGTTATGAATGAAATAATAGATTCATATTTCTTGTCTAATTTATTTAAGGGAAAAGTAAATTAGACACATGTTTCTTGTTGACTTTTCAACATTCCCTTTCAACAAGAAAGGGATTATCCTTCACCCCAATCCTGTCTCTATGATATTTGAATTTGCTCCTAGTGAACGCCTTCGTCAGAATGTCTACATCCTAATCTTCCATAGGAATGTATTGAAGCAACATGATCTTCCACTGCACACAATCTCTGAGATGATGATACCGTATATCTATATGCTTAGATTTTTCATGAAACACGGGATTAATCGAGAGTTAATGCAACTCTGATTATCACAATAAATCACTGTCGGATCTAAATGAGAACCAAACAAACCAACCAAGATCTTCCTCATCCAGATAGCCTCACATGCAACTTGGCTTGCTGCCATGTATTCTTCTTCCGCTGAACTAAGTGCCACGGATCTCTATTTCCTGCTGTACCAAGAAACAATTGTAGATCTGATACTAAAGATTCCTCCTGATGTTCTCTTTCTGTCTGTTGGGCTGCCCACCCAATCTGCATCCATGAAGCCATGCAACTTCACCTCATCCATTTGTCTGTACCATAATCCATACTCAAATGTGCCCTTCAAATATCTCGGGACATGCTTACCCGCCTTTCAAAAGAGTTTGGTAGGCTTAACCATCGCTTGATTTAGCTGGTTAACCGCATAACAAATGTTTGGTCTCGTGTTCACTAAATGCATTAGCGAACCCACTAACTGTCGATAGACAGTAGCATCCACTACCTCTCCAGAAGTAGCATCCTCTTTCCTCCAGTTTCCTGGAAGAGGAGTATCCATGGGTTTGCAACCCTCCATGTGAAACTTACCCAATATCTCTCTTG
>ML786402.1:295545-305675 GCA_009831015.1 Picea engelmannii | reverse complement strand
AATGCATTGAATGTTGCTCTGTATTATCTTTTATGTCTGATATACTTAAATGCTTCCTTATGAATGACGACGCAACTCTATCTCTTTATTCTCAATTAGGAGATGTTCAGAACTTCCACAAGTTTAATCTATCTTGCACAAGATTAATATGAATATTGATGACTTAGAGATCTGTCTAAGTATTCTCCTTACCCTTCCCTCTTTTTCTCGTCTCGGTTGCGCTTCGTGTGAGACTTTTTGCCCACAGGGAAAATGAAAATGCCAACGCTCTAGACTACTTCGATACCTTTTGTTGGTAACTTGAGAAGGACCCTGGTATGATCACTTTTGCGCCAACAGGGTGCCACTATTTTAACATTAACACTCGTTTGCCCAGAGTCTAGGGAGACTCTAGGATTTTGAGTAAATCCTCCTTTGCCAAAAAGTGAAATACTACCCAATGGTTGAATAGCAAGTTGTAGCGGGGGCAATAACCTACCAGGGGTTTCCAACACTCCTGAATCCAACCAGAGAGTTGTGATTTCCTTAAGCGAGTGTCGGTGAAAAGGTTGCCAAACCGCCTTCAATGGCCACTGATCCCTTCCTATCCATTCTGTTTCGAGCTGTTTTGTGAACCGTAGCATTCGACCTGTCTCGAGTGCCCTATAAACAATGGCTTTACATGTAAAAGGATGTTTTTGGGATATGTTTTTATCAAGTATGTAATTTAAGAGTTTAATTTGTTTTTTCAAATCACATAGCATTCATGAAGGCTTCCACTATCTCATTGAAATAAAGCTAGTTATTGAACATGGTATGAGGAGGTACACAAAAGTTTGTGAAATATATATCAGCATTAAGCTTACATGTAAAAGGCTGTTAGTACTTTTTGGGTTTGTATTTTAAGGGCCCAGCTAGCTTTTCAAGTTATATTATACTCATCTAGAGGACACTTAACTAGTGGAGGTGGATAGTGTTTGGTGGAATGCCAAACACTGCTAGAGTGGAGGCAGCATATGGGTTATTACGTCAATACCTCTGAAGTGGAGGCAACAAGTCGTGCTACAGCTACTCCACACAAACAAATAACCTGTCGACGGTGACGGATCCTCCACATTCACCTCAGTCGTGGAGGATTCCGGGGTCCCACGGAGTCGACCCGGTGATCTGATGGAGAGACCACTTGGTCTACCCGCCGTGGGCTCAAACTGTTAACTATACGTGTAAATGAAGGCACATAATTAATACACATTTAGTTTGATAAAACCAGCACAATGTTTATGCAAACTACCGCCGGTTTCCTGTCATTTTTTTGTAAAAAGCAGCTGGGGACAGGGTTTGTACTAAGAATCCCCGTTTGCCACCATATTATTTCAGTTATATTCGCGATTTTTATGGGAAAATATTTGGTCCTTGTTACCAACTCCACCAATGGCTTACTCGAAGAGGAAAAGGGTGGCAATGGCTTTTACTATTCCACATCATCTTTTTGTGCTTATAGTTGTAAGGTGAAAGACTGTGATCAATCCAAACCAAGCCAGACGAGCTTTAAAGCATCACTTGCAACGCACATGAAGCTAAGCATATAATGTATACTTGCAGGGTCTCTAAGGGAAGCCCAGGTCTGTAGATTTCAATTCCATGGCGATTAGCTGATGTACTATTGAATTGAATTGAAATCTGCAAATCTGGGTTTCCCTTTAAGATTCATATAGTTTTTTGGTCGCTGATCATCCTCTCTGCATCTACAATACTGTTCTTCTATACCCATGCAGTCAGATTACTGGGTATAGAGCTATATGCGCTTATCATGGAATCAAAATCTGGCTTGAGTCTTTTCTCAAATTTTGTAATTCATATCATTCTTACGGTATTTTCATATAAATTTATGATTTGTTCATGATTCATGTTGTCAGTCTCTTTCTCCTGTACATTAACATGGTTTCAGGGCAATCAGCCATGGCATGAAGTCGATTATTCCTGTACTGTTTTTTGTGAATATTTCTGTACTGTTTTTTGTGAATATTTCTGTTTGTTCTTCGATGAGTGGTATAAATATGATTAAGAGATTATGGCCTGCCATTAATCAGTAGTATATGTTGGGTAGTAGTATATGTTGGGTAGCTGAAGCAAAACAAAGCTATTTTATAACAGAGCATAAACTAAGAAAGATCAAACACCCATAAAATCAAGCACATCAATCAAACAATCAAACATTTGACAAGGTGATTTATGTGGAAACTCAAATTGGAAAAAAACTCATGGGAAATGATTATCGGTCTTCTTCTATTCAAGAGAGAATTACAATAGCCAACTCAGGGATACAACCATCCTCTCCTCACACAATGTACTCTCTTGCTCGCATTGTCCTCACACCTCTATGAGTATGCTTGCATGTGCATGTAACGGCATGAGAAAATTAGTTGACATGAGAAAATTCGTTGACATGTTTCCAACCGTATAAATCTTACATTGCCATCATATGTTTTATGGTGCTAGTACCACTAGGTTGAGTTATTGCACAGATGTTTTGATCAAATGGTTTCTCACAAACTTAAATTCAATGGCCTCTTCTTGTTAAGTTTTCCAAATATATGGAAACACGTAAGACTGCTTTTCACTGGGTTCACATGAGATATGCAGGAATTGATGGTGGATGCAGGTAAGAGAGAGTGGGTAATGAGGTTAAGGAAAAATATTATGCGAATTTATTATATACATTATCAAAATATATAATAGTTTTGAGATTACTGTATTGTGAAATTTGAGAAATTGCTGGTTTGGATTTGGAAATGTAGAAGAATTCTTTGAAACACATAAAAATATATATGGATAGAAATAGATTATAGAGATTGCATTTCAAGATAAAGATTAGTGTCATGAAAAATATTAGTATAATGAAAGGATTAAATGAATTAAAAATGGAAATTAAAAAAGAAAGTAGAAGATAAAGATTAGTATCATGAAAAATATTAGTATAATGAAAGGATTAAATGAATTAAAAAAGAAAGTAGAAGAATTTTTTAAAACACATAAAAAAATATATGGATAGAAATAAATTATAGAGATTGCATTTCAAGATAAAGATTAGTATCATGAAAAATATTAGTATAATGAAAAGATTAAATGAATTAAAATGGAAATTAAAGAAAAAAGTAAAAAACAAAAGGTAACAACGAATTAGTGTTAAGATTGAGAGGTGAGATTAATCAGATGATTAGAAAATAGAGAGATGAAAAATATACACAGACAAAGAACATCTATGCTTATTTTGCAAATAAAGAAAAATCAAAAATCAAAATATGTGATCACACATTATCCACTTTCATTATTATTACAAGTTGAGACATCTTTGAAATAATAGACATTAAAATGTAAATGCCATTCTTAAAAATGTTTTATTTTATTCTATTCATTTACAAAGAAGTTTTTTTTTTCCTACAGAAAATTGTTCTTGTATATTATTATAATATTTCCAGTCATGATACATATATGCTGTAACATATCCACATAACTGGAAAAAAAAACTACATATATGCTGTAACATATCCACATAACTGGAAAAAAAAACTAACTGACTTTGATCCAGAGGAATAAGTTACATCAATGGAGATTTAGGATGAGAGTTGGGCCCAAATACCCCTCTTCCATATGATTAAAAAATATTTTACTTTCATGGTTCTGCAGTACCTTTTTGGATAGCTCATCAACCTATAGATGTGTGTGAAACTTAAAGTCATTTAATCTTTATAAAGGTATTTTATCGGGTCTTTCCAATAATACATATTTAGCACCTGTAGGGTACCTTTCCAATTTAACTAGTCAATGACAATCCTGGAATCTCCAAACACTTGTAGATCCTGGTTATGCAAACGTGAAGCTAAGGTTAGTAATGCCTAAACTCCCAATAAATCGACTTTGGTGTTTGTACCCATTCCACAATTGAACATCCACCTATATTCAGTATGTTCATCGATCCTGATGACTCCTCCCGCACCACTTAACTATCCTCGAATCTGAGCCGCTCTGTCGAACCACCCTGTAGGTACACCTTCCTTTAGCACAGGGGGTGTGCACAAGGGAAGGGTTGGATGGTGTTTTGCTTGGGAGTTTTCTAAACATACGAGAGTCCTATGAAAGACCGAGAAGATGGATGAACGTCCATTCTCAAATATCACCTTATTGCGTTCCAACCACAAATGCCAAACAAATGATAGATGGCAGCGATGGGAGGGTTGGACACTATCTTATCCAATATTTAAAGCAAGAAAGAAAGGAGGAACTCATCCAACTGGTATTTAACTTGATAACATTATAAATCAAATTCCAAACTTGCTGAGTAAAACTACACTGTAACATAAGGTGTAAAACTGTCTCAGGCTCTTGTAAGTACATGCCACAAATGCTCGGTCCAGACCATCCTCTTCTCTTTAAATTGTCCTAGATAAGGATTTTTTCTTCGAGCATTAACCAAGTGAAAAGTTTTATTTTTGGCGCAAGATCCTAATCCCAAAGAGAACAATACCGCCAACTTTTGTTTGGAGTCCAAAGTTTCGAGGCTAGAGCATTGTAGACATTTTTAGCTGAGATGTTACCTTATCTATCTCCCTCGGTCCATATTAGCATATTTGGTCTGTTAGTCAACAGAATGTCTGAGTTAACCAAACCTCTGCAATATTGATCCCATTCAAACGCCTCTTCGCCAGTAAAACCTTGCTTTTCACTTGATTTCCAATGAGCCAAAACAACCCTCGATCTACCCGCACCTCTTGCTTGATACAAATAGTAGATACTATGATGCTTAAGTATAGTGATAAGATCGAGCGAAAGAAATGAGTTTTTTTCCCAATCCCAGGATCTCATCCTCTCCAATACAGATAGAATGACCTATTCAAGGATTCTAGGCAGCCAATGAGTAACTAAATCCAATGATTTAACCAGACTTCTCCAAGTGTTTGAGGCATTTAGTGTCCTAATCATGGAGCTTCTTAGCCAAGTCACCACAATGTTATTTGGAAGATATTTGTCCTTTAATACTATGTTCCAAATGCCGTCCTTCATCAAACAACGCCACAAGGTATTCGCAGCCAATGCTCTACTGAACATAAACAAGTTCCTGACTCCCCAACCACTGTAGGATTTTGGTTTAGCAACGATATCCCACTTGCAAAGGTGTAAACGCTCCCTTGCCCCACTTCTTGACCACAAAAAATTGAACATCAATTGTCTAATATTGGTGAGAACAGAAGAAGGAATAATGACCACCGCCATCCAGTAAAATTGCAGGCTCTCAAGTACCGATTTTATAAGAACAAACCGCCCTCCTAAGGAGATCCAATAGTGGCACCAGAGACCGATCCTTCTCTCAAACTTAGCAATGAGCCAATGCCAGTATTTATCCCTGTAATTTGTAGGCTTAAGGTAAAAGCCCAGACACCTAAATCCTTCAGTTAAGTCCATAAATTTGTAGGGGGAAGAGTGTCTTGAATGAATTCAATTCCTCCTCGTGTACCCCATAGTAATGTAAGGTTGAGTTAAGTGGGTTTATAATCAGGCCCAAATGATCCAGATGGATATCGGTGGCCACCCACCTATTCCAACTGGCTCCTCTTGACAGTTTTTAGTTCAACACGTTCTTTTGTACTTCTTTGTAATTGTGGGTTCTACACTTCTAGGGCTATGTTAAGCCCTACACATCTTCCAAGTGGATACTGGTGGCCTCCCACCTAATCCAACTAGCTTATTTTGTATGTTTTCATGTTAGCACATCTTGTTGTACTTCCAAGGCCGTTTTGGGGCCTTTAACTGTTGGGTATGTGTTATATTCTTTGCACGAGTATTAGTGTCTATGTTGTGTCGGGTGCGCAGAGAGGTTTGAAGGGGGAGAAATCCCCTCGTGCAGGGTTCGAGGGCAGCACCCATGAGAAATTTTTTTTCCTCAAGAAACATGTCACATTTTTGCCTCGTTTTCCGTGTCCATTGTTGGGTGATTTTTCAGCACATGGTTTTTTTCCGATGGTTTTCTATTTCCAGTTAAGGAATTAGGGTTATTGACTCATCCAAACCACTGGGTTAGGGTTTTGTATATCGCTGGCTCCTATATGTATATTGTATTGTAAACAATGTATCACTATGATGTAGATTTTAACCTTGTACAATATTTACTGCAAATAGATTTTCCGTAAAAGAACAGAATATATACAATGGCAAATACAAACATTACACAGAGATGTTTTCCCCTGGAAACCCAAACCGGGAAAACCAACATATTCTATATTCATTCATAGTGATACATTGTTTACAATACAATATACATATAGGAGCCAGCRGCATCCAAAACCCTAACCYAATGACCTGGATTAGTCAATAACCCTAAYTCCTTAACCAGAAATAGAAAACAACCCTAATTCCTTAACCAGAAATAGAAAACAACCCTAATTCCTTACATTCCTGCATATTAAACCTCTGCAATATTGTCTCGACATATTTTCTCTGATTTAACCAGAGTTTCATCTTTTTCCGATCTCTTTTAATTTCCATGCCCAAAATGAAATTTGAAGCACCGAGATCCTTCATGTCAAATTTAGAGGACAACTGAGTTTTCACATCCTGGATAATCTCCTTGTTTTTTCCTATCAACAACATGTCATCCACATACAAGACCAAATAAATCAAATGATCACGAATTAATTTAAAATACACACAATGATCCTCTTTGCTTCTTGTGAAGCCAAGTCCCAGCATATAAGTATCAAATTTTTGATATCACATCCTTAGTGATTGTTTTAAACCATACAGGGACTTTTTCAGCTTGCATACCATCTCCTTATTTCCCTTAACAACATAACCTTCTGGTTGCTTCATATAGATTTCTTCTTCTAGATCGCCATGTAGGAATGTTGTCTTTGTATCCATCTCTTCTACTTCAAAATCAAATGCAGAAGCAACAAATAACATAAATCTTATAGATGTTAACTTGGCAACAAGAGAAAAAAATCTCACCAAAATCAATTCCCTCAACCTAGGAATAACCCTTTGCTACTAACTGAGATTTGTATTTATCCACTTTTCCTTCTGCATTCAACTTCTTTTTAAATACCCATTTGCTTCCAATGGGATTTCTTCCAGTCGACAACTCCACTAGATCCCAAGCCTCATTCTTATCCAAAGCTGTCATTTCTTCATCCATGGCCCTTTTCTAGAGATTTCCATCCTCTGAATCCACTACCTCCCTGACAATTCTAGGATCATCATCAATAATAGACAAAGCAAAATTTGAATGTAAATCAGATGGAGTATACCTTTCCGGTAGCCTTCTTTCTCGAACCGATCTCCTCAATACTAGAGTATGAGGATCTTCTTCTTCTGATTCATGTTCTTCTGTAGAGTCTGACTCATCATTCTTGAAATAAAACTCTATTTTCTTTGGTACTTCCTTACTTGGTAGGACTTCTTGTTTAACAACATCCTTCATTTCTCTAAATGCCACATCTCGGATATACACTACCTTCTTAGTTTCTGGGTTCCAAAGCTTATAACCTTTGAGACCATCTTTGTATCCAATAAAGATACACTTTTCAGCCTTCTTATCTAGCTTACACATGTTTTCCATTGGAACATGAACATATGCATCACAACCAAATACCTTGAGATGTGTGAGAGAAGGTTTCTTACCAGTCCATACCTCTTGTGGAGTCTTGTCATCCAACACTGATGAGGGTGATTTGTTGACTAGGTAACATGCAGTACCTACTGCCTCTGCCCAGAATTCTTTCCCTAACCCGACAACACTGAGCATGCACCTTTCTTTTTCCATCAGCGTCATGTTCATCCTTTTTGCAACTCCATTCTCTTGAGTTGTATATGGAGTAGTATTCTACCTTGCTATACCACACTTCTTATAGAATTATTCAAATTCATTCCTGTGGAACTCACCGCCATTATCTGTCCTCAACACCTTAATTCTTTTCTCTGTTTGATTTTCAACAAGAGCCTTAAACTCTTTAAACCTGCCAAAGACTTCATATTTCTTCCTGAGGAAATATATCCAAGTATTCCTCGAGAAGTCATCTATAAATGAGACACAGTACACATATTTTGCCAATGATGGGACTGATATAGGTCCAAAAACATCACTGTGAAGTAGCTGTAAAATTCCTTCTTCCCTCATTGCACCAGAAGAGAATCTTACCAGATTCTTCTTCCCATATATACAATGTTCACAGAAAACAAAATTCAGAGAGTAGTTAGACATACCTTCAACCATACCTTTACCGTGTAGTAGTCAAAGACCCTTCTCTCCGATATGCCCCATTATTTGATACCACAGCATAATCTTTTCTCCAGAGATTGTAGGAGTTCTTTCTTCTTCAACTCCAATATTAGGAACAACAGAACTATTACACCCATCACTAATAGTGCTTCCTTGCAGCTTATACAGAGTTCCAAACCGAAATCCTTTCAACAACACCATTGCTCCTCGAACCATCCTGCAGATTTCCTTTTCAAATATTGTTTTTACCCCTGCATTGTCCATTTTGCTTACAGAAATCAAATTTCTGGCCAAACCTAGGATGTGCAAAACACCAAGCAGTGTTCTAATCCTTCCATCTATGAGCCTCAAATTGAATTTTCCTTGTCGTATGATTCTGGTTGTCAAATCATCACCTAAGAAAACATTACCTCCATCATACCTTTCATATTCACAGAATCACTCCATGTGGGGAGTCATATGAAAGGATGCACCTGATTCAACCAACCATGCCTCGTGATCTGCATGTGTTCTTGAAGAAGCCAAGTGCACATCCCCTCCTTCTTCCTTGGAGGTCTTTTCTTATGTAGAAGCAGATTCTTCAGATCCCTTCTTTTTCTCAACTTTGGATCTACATTGCGTCTTGTAGTGCCCTTATTTTCCACATATCCAACATACCTTTAAAAACTTTCTAGGAGATTTAGATCTACCCTTAGTTTTAGATCTCCCACTTGAGAACTTAGATCTATTTCTTTCATGGGAGCGTCCTCTTGCAAATAATGTGTTTGTTCTCTGTCCTTCCATATTCTTTCTTCTCATCTCCTCTGATAGTAAGGATGAGACCACTTCATCAAAATTCAATACAGTTGTATTACTACCTATGGCCACAACCAGACTATCCCACGAGTCTGGTAAATAACACAATAAAATGATACACTTATCTTCATCTGAATTTTTAATCTCAATAGATACTAACTGACTTACCACAGTATTGAAATGTTCAAATGCTCTGCCATCGACTCTCCATCTCTCATCCTCATATTATACAACTTCTTTCTCAAGAATAGTTTATTTACTAGGGACTTAGACTGATACAACTTCCCCAACTTATCTCATAAATCCTTGGTTGTAGCTTCCTCTGACACATTCAGTAATACTGAATCTGAAAGACACAATTGAATTGTGCTCTTCGCCTTTCGATACAACGTTTTCCAGCCATCTTTTGAAGTTCTTGTAGGTGCAGTACCTGGATCTACCACAATCCACCGATCTCTGTCCACCAACAAATCTTCCATCTTGAGCTTCCAAAGCTCAAAACTTTGCCTATTAAACTTCTTGATCTCCATTTTAGAATTGCTTTCCATTTATTTTCACATGAAAAATCAATACCACAAATATCCCACTATAACAAGGCTTATCACAGTCTCGAGCCAAACCCTTGAACACAAATGCGTTCCCTTGAAGCCAACAAAGCTCTGATACCAAATGTAGATTTTAACCTTGTACAATATTTACTGCAAACAGATTTTCAGTAAAAGAACAGGAAATATACAATGGAAAATACAAACATTACACAGAGGTTTTTTCCCCTGGAAACCCAAACCGGGAAAACTAGCATATTATATATTCATTCATAGTGATACATTGTTTACAATACAATATACATATAGGAGCCAGGGGCATCCAAAACCCTAACCCAATGACCTGGATTAGTCAACAACCCTAATTCCTTAACTAGAAATAGAAAACCATCAGCAAAAAACCATGTGCCGAAAAAACACCCAACAATGGACACGAAAATTGAGGAAACACAAAAAATGAGGCAAAAATGTGACACATTTCCCAAGGAAAAAACAAATCCTCAGGGATGTTTCCCCCGAACCCTCGCATGGATCCCCCC